>JAPYZL010086917.1:0-16558 GCA_030522825.1 Platygaster orseoliae
AAATTTTACGTACATATTTTTAAATATATATACTATCGATTAATGAAAAAAAAAAAAAATCGATTTTTCGAACCATTTATAGGAGTCTCTCCCCTTAAACTACATATTGTAACTTTTTTCGAATTTTTAAATTGTAAAAATTAATTTTTCACAATAGATAGTGAGAGTCAACTCTTTTTTTTCAATTCTTTTTTTTATTTCATTCAACAAATCCGAGGCCAAACTCAATTTGGCCTCGGATCTTTGTGAAACTTCTTATGTCCTACGATAGTTGAATTTTTAACCATAATTAGTACCATTTTCAACTATGATATTATAATATTTTGTAATCTAATGATTTATCAAATCTAATGATTTTAAGAAATGTTGTGATTCGTAATTCTTGTAATCTGGAGACATGTTTTTTCTTAACTTTTTTTGATGAAATGATTATTATGAATATAAACAGAAAAATAAATAATAATATATATCATAAAATAACCTATAATATATAAAATAATAAAAAAGTGAAACTAATTCATTATATATAATAAATTATTTAATACACATAAATTTGGCTAAATTTTTGTCCAGTATAAGCCCGATATTTATAAATTTTGTCTCATTGTCAGTATTTTACGCAATCTGTAGCAATATTAATACAACATCAGTACAAATGCAATTCCTTAATTTATGATAAACAACAGGCTGATTATGAGTTAATATTGATCAAATATGAAACCAGTTTTCAGTTTATTTTTTTTTATATATATTGAGCTGCTATTGATGGCCAATATAATGCAAAATATGTGTGAATATAGCCCTAAAATTAAGCATGTATTGTGTAATCTAATGATTTGTTATATCTTGTGATTTTAAGAAAATTTGTGATTCGCAATTCTTGTAATCTGGTGAAATTATTGTTTTTTCTTAATTTGTGTACTTTTGTAACATTTTCTCGTTCTTTCAAATTCAGGAATTTTGTAAAATTTTGTAATTCATTAAAAAAATGTAATTTTCTGAATTCCTGAAATAACGTAATTTTTTGACATTTCATTATTTTTTGATTTGGTAACTTACATTATTTAGCGACATTTTGCGATCTTGTGTCAACTTTTGGTTTAGTAAATTCATGTAAATTTGTCATCCTTAGAGATTTTTTAATTTTAAAAAATTCAGAATTTCGAGAAATTTTTTAATTTTGTTACATTTTTAAATTTTGAGGCACTTTGTGATTTTGTAAAATCTTCGAGAAATTTTAGATGGGATTTGAATCCATGGTTTCATTTTTCGGTATGTCTCACTTTGTGAAACTTCTTATGTATGTTTCTCGGCTAAGCCGAGAATTTACATCAGAAGTTCTTCTTATGTCCTACCATGGTAAAAATTTTAAGAAGTATCAAGTATAGGAGCTAACAATAGGCCGATTTTGGCCTCGGGTCTTTGTGAAACTTCTTATGTCTTATGATAGTAAAATTTTCAACCATTAATAGTATTATTATTAACTATGATATTAAAATATTTTGTAATCTAATGATTTATTACATCTTGTGACTTTAAGAAATTTCGTGATTCGTATTCTTGGAATCTGGTGACACTACATGTTTTTTCCTAATTTGACCATTTCGTGTACTTTTGTAACATTTTCTAATTCTTTGAAATAAAATTCAAGAATGACGCAAAATTTTGTAATTTAGTAAAAAATGTAATTTTCTGAATTCGTGAAATAACGTAATTTTGTGACATCTTATAACTTTTTGATTTGGTTACTTCCATTATTTAGCGACATTTTGTGATCTTGGGTCAATTTCTGACTTCTGATTTTGTAAATTCATGTAAATTTGTCACTCTTACAGATTTTTCAATTTTAAAATTTTATAATTTGTATAATTTTTTCATTTTGTAACATTTTTAAATTTACAGGCACTTTGTGATTTCGTAAAATCTTTTAGAACTTTTAGATGGAATTTGAATCCATTGTGACAAAAGTTTCACTTTTTAGTGAGTTTCACTTTCTGGTGAATTTCACTTGGTGAAACTTCTTATATACGCTCCTCAGCTAAGCCGAGAATATACATCAGAAGTTTCACAAAGTTAAACTTCTTATGTTTTACCATAGTAAAAATTTAAAAAAATATCAAGTATAGGAGCTAAACTGATTTCAGCCTCGGATCTTTGTGAAACTTCTCATGTCCTACGATGGTAAACTTTTTAAGTAATAATAATACTCCTCCTGACTGTGAAGGACTAGTTTTGATACAGTAGATGAGCTAAGCAGGTTCTGGTCCAAGGGTCCCCAGAGCCAGAACCGGCCTAGCTGATCTACTGTAAAGATCTAATTTTTTGTCAGCGGCAGCGGCGAGAATCCTTTCATAAGATTGAGAGATAAAGGAAAATACTTTTTCAAAATAGTTAAATTATGTATAATAATAAATAAGTTACATATATTATTTATATTATATAGATAATAGTTAAGTTATATTACGAGTTTCACTTTTTTGTTTATTCCAATTACAGTCTTAATTCAAGGCGCAATTCCGAGGGCTCTCCGAATTTCGTGACCTGCACAAGCAGTCCGCCCTTCCGCCGGAAATCCGGAAGCAGAAAGAGCTTTTCCTCAAAGAGTGACGGTGACGAGCCCGCAGAGGACGAAGAGGACGACACGAACTCGAACTTGTTCGAGTTCGCCGACGTCGAAGACTTTGACGAAGTCGTCGATTATAGACCACGTGGGGAGAATCTCAGGATAGACGAAGCTGTACACAAAACGGTTCTCGGTTCGTATTTTTTTACAAGTAATTCAAAATCCATCAGAATCAGTCACGTAAATTTTGAACTTTATGTATATAACCTCGAAAATTACTGTAAATTCAATGTATAACATTTTCCTGAATTATCGATGATAAAAATACTTTAAACTTTTTCCTCGATTTTTTTACACATAATAATTATGATGATTATATGTATATATGTGAGAACTTCGGAAAAATCACAAAATAAATTATTCAGAAAATTTCGAAGACGATTATTCAGTTTTTTAAATAAACTTCGTAACATCTTAATGGAAAAACATGTCTCATATAAATGGAAATTTTAAAATATAAATGACAAAGTTGAAACTGATGAAGGACGATTAAAACATGAACACCACGCCTCATAACTGTTCTTTTTAAACGATTTCCTCAGTCATAACAATTGTCGTTATCAACAGAAAAAAAGATGATAAAGTCATTTTGCATTAACGTGCATATTTCTTACTGTCGTATACTTTGTTTATGGCCAATACCACGTACTGCAGACCAAAAAAAATATTTCTTTCAACAAACTTGAGAAACATGCAATTTGTTGCAAAAATTACGTAAGACGAATGTGGAGTAACTGAGTATATTGCAAATGAAGTTATTACTGGTAACCAAGATAATAATTTACGGCAATTATTATTTCAGTAGTTTCGTTATAAGTTTTTGAAATATTAACTATAAAGGTGATCTTAGCGACTTGTTAATTTTTCTTTATGATTCAATAACTCGGCCGAAAATAAAATTGTAATAAAAATAATAAAGTAATGAAGTAATGTCATATAATTACAACTATAAATATATAACCAGTATTTTACTGTACAATATTCAATATTTAAAAGGAATCAATTATTTATTGTAATTGAAATTTGCTATTATTTGAATGACCTACGAGAATAATTGGTGAAAAAAATTTTCTTAATGTTAATAAATTTTTCTGACAAATACGAAATTCGGCAGCATATTTACTGTAAATAAACATTATTCACTTCAACAACTGATAATTTTCTAATAATATATGAATATTTTTCATGATCCGACAAATTTATCGTTTATTTCAGAAACAACTCGTTTGGAGGCTGAAAATTTTCCAAAGCGAGTGTCGCGAAGAATCGACCTAATCGACGGCGAAGAGCACTTCATCACCCTCGATTCTCTCGACGAGGAAGCTGACAGCGACGAAAGCGGTTACGTCGAAGCCCCTCCAAAATCCTTAATGGACCCATCTTTGATCCAAGTGAAAACTCCCTCTTCCCAGGAACACAATGACGAGGAAAACCCCAAGGTAGAGCCGTCCGAAGATAAATCCGAGCCAGAAAAAGAAGTCTCCTTGACAAAAGAGAAGGTCGATTTCATCAAGTGCCCTATTTCCGAGACGATCAAGAAACTAGCGAACGCTTCCTTGAGAAGCTCCAAGTCCTTGGACATTTCCGCAAACAACTGTTTGAAAGCGCTGAATAATTTTAAGTCCCCGAGGTCGGAGAGTGTAAAAAATTTGGAACTTAATGAGGAATCTCCGAGTCTTTTGCAGAGGAAACAATTGCTCGCGCAACATGGAGTTACTGTTTGAAAAGAAAAAAGTTTCTGGACGCCAGATTAGTCATTAACGTCTTTTCGTCCGAATTTTCGTCGAATTCGTTAACTGTCGGGAGGTTTTGAAGATGCTTGAGAATTTGGGAAGTAATATTCGGTACAAGTATTGTTACAAGTTCTTTGAAATGTTTCGAAAAAGAAGTGAGTTCATGAAGTAGTTTAGGATTGTTCGAACTTTTTGTGCTTGGAGAGGTATATTTTTTGTTTTTGTTTTTTTCAATTGATGTATTTGGATAATCCAATTTTCGTGATTTGTTTATTGATATTTTTGAGTTAATAAAATTAAGAATCCTATTTTTTGTTTTACTTGAAAAATAAAAATTTCTCCAATAAGGTTCTGAAATTTTTTATCGTCTTCAAAATCACCATAGTTTGGTGTTTTTCAGTAACATAAATGATGATAACCTGAATGAGTTCAGGGAGAAAACAATAAAATATCGATCGTGTTTAGATATTGTCCATAATAATAAATGTTGCGAATGTTGTAAAAAAAATTCGGGTACGAAGTCAGTAAATCTATGATTTCGCTTCCTTTCTTGGATATGTGTATATTGTGATATATTAAAATGTTGTAATATATTTTTATTAGAGCGTTTAACTGCATTGTATCATTTTTATAGAATAAAGTACTTGGAAGAAAAAACTATACTGGTTGCATTTCTACCGTTTTCAGCATGATTTTCGGGTATTTAGCATTTTGGAGCTGACGAAACAAATTTTATATCTACGAAACTTGCGAGATTTCGAAAATGTGGTATGTGAAAGACTTGGAATATAAAATTTAAAAAAGTTGAATAATTTTAGTCTTGAGAATTTGAAATTTGAAAATGTTGGGACTTGAAAGCTTTTAAAATTTGAAAACCAAAAAAATTGTGATGAATTTCGGAATTTTTTATTTTCGAAACCTGCGACTTTAATATGTCCAAACCTTGAAATTTAAAAACTTAGGGTTCTCAGAAAAAAATTTTGAAATATCACATTGAAGATAAAAAGTTCAGCAGGTTCAAACTTTTAAACTTTGAAAACTTCAAGGCTTTAAAAACTAGAATCTCAGCTCAAAAACTTGAAAAATTAAAATATTAGGCTCTTTTCTGCCTTCGATTGACTGTATTCAACAGTGAAAAATAAAAAAAATGAGGGTGATCGTTTATTTATTTTAAATTTAAAAATCTTTTCAAAAGCTTTCGAACATTTTTTTAAAATGTTTCATACATTTGATTATTTTCTTCGAGAAAAGTTTTCAAAATCATTAGAGAAATATTTTCATAAAAGGTTTCAGATGAAAAATGTCTAAAAATGCCAACATTGACGTTTACTAATATTATTAGGTATATTTTATAAAAATGTTTTACTAAAAGTTTCAAGAAAAATATCATCGAATTATTTTACAGAATAAGATTTTCCAAAAAATTTTGAAAATATATAAATTTCAACATTTTATAAAGCAGAATCAAAAAACTCTTAAAAAACCAATAAATATCAAGTAGTGCTCTTCGATGGAAACTTTTTTTCGGTTCAAAACCGTTCCATTTAAAACATTTTGTATGGAACGTGAAAAACAATTTTAAATATAAACATCATCACTGAAACATTTCATGCGTGATATATCAAGAAACTTGAATAACATTTTTAACAAGTTTTACTGAAAGCTGTCCGAAATGTTTGAAAAATATTTCAATCGAAATATTTAATGCAAGATATCAGAACCTTTTTAAAATAAGCATCACTAAAATATTTCGTAAAAATATGTCAGACATCCAACAAAACAAACATTGATAAAATGTTTTAGTCGAAGTGTTTTAAATGAAATATATCAGTCAACTTTCAAATAAAAAATATCTAAAATATTTTAAATAGAACAAATTAGGCACCTTTCAAAAATGATGTGAAAACGTTTCATTGAAAACCTTGTTTTGTAAGTATCAAGAATACTAGAACTTGTTCTAGTATCCTTGGTAAGTATATTGATTGAAACATTTCAGTTGAAAGAAATTAAAAAGGTTCATACAGTGACATTCATAAGATTCTTTTTGTTACCTTACATGAAGGTTTCATTGGTATTGTAAGTGAAAAACTTCAAAAATATACTTCAGATCATACTTATGTAGGAATCTTTCGAAAGAAATATTACAAACGAAAGCATAGTGACAACTTCTTGAAACATTGTGTGATTTTTGAAAAGCTTTCGTGCCGATTGGATTACCATTATCCAGCTGGCGTGTAATATTGTAGAAATTCGTATAATATTGCTTCAGTATACCAGTAATATTATCTTTATAAGATTGTATATGAAATGTTACGTTACTTCAATTTGAATGAGATATTTTCTTTGAAATGTTGCTCTTGTTATTGTTGCAAGATTGAAATGTTAATATTACTCTATAAATTCTTGCTGCAACATTACTGGAATATTACTGAAATATGTATGCAACATTGCACATGCAATTATGGGGTACATTTTCATATTGCAGCAATGTTTTTGCAGTCTTCCTGCAAGATAAATGCAACGTTACTGCAAGATGTCTGCAATCTTGAGGCAATATTAAATACCGGCTGGGTAATAATTTTTTTCAAAAAAAAAACTAGAACTTTTTGTTTCAAAAAATCGAAAACCTCAATATTTTTACACTCTATAATACGTGTTTTAAAAACACAAATTACAAAAACAAATAAAAACATCAATTTCCAGTTCGTGAAATCAACGGGCAAATTTTAAATTTGAATCTTGACATGTGCGCAGCTTTTGACCGCCGCGCACGCATCATTCGCACGCACACACTCCCCAACACACATCTATATAGAGTGCCAGTCAATGTCAATGCCCATATAAGGCAATTTCCCCTACGCTATACACTTATCATGCGCCACGCATACACACTAACACATACACAAAAATTGCGATTAATGCCGGCGTATTAACACCAGGGAATGATTCACACGTAATTATATAAAATACGCTTAATCTTCCACGTATTGTAAGCTTCCAGCAGTACATGAATTGACGATGACACAGCCTAATATTTTAACCGCGAGTACAAAAATTCATTTCATCAAGGACGCATGCGCAGAAACGATAATCACAAACCGGTATTTTTTCTTTAAATTTTTCCACCGAGATTTTCGAGATATAATTAATGGCTGAAATATTCTCGAAATTGACAAAAATTTCATTTTTATCAAATCTTTAAAAGTACAAAACGATAGAGAGAAAGAAAGAGAAATTTGTGTACATGTATATTTTCTCCCCCCTCCCTTGCTCCCCTTCTTGACCGTCACTTTTTCCAGCGACACCGCTCATTCGTGATTCGTGCTTAGCAGTGCTCACTTGCTCAGTGCTCACAAGTCATCACAAGTGAACCAACGACACGTTACAACTGTGTGTGGGGTGACGTGTCTCCGTGTGTATAAGTGTCTGGCTACATAGTGCAACCCGTGCAACCCGAGGATTTGGAAAAATGGTAAATAAAATTACTATTTATTAGCGCGAATCGACCTTGCCGCGAAATTCCCGATAATTCAGGCTGCGATCTCGCGTTATCAAAGACGAAAAACGCGTTCGGAACTTGCGTTTCGCCGAATTTGTGGTTATGCCGGAAGCGGCCAGCAATATGCAGACGCGCGCGGGTCGCCATTTTCGTCCCGGCGATGCGCTTTGATTTCTCGTTCCCAGCTCGTATCAAACGAACTCGAGATTTTTAATCGGAAAAACACTTCGGCGTTTTTCCATTCCCCTTCCCGCGCCCCTCGCCGCCTTTGCCATTTGACAATTTTGCGCCGTCTTCCATTTGACAATTTGCCCGTACTCCCCCCCCGGAAGTGAACGAGATGACGATGAATCATCTCGTCTTTCTCTCTCTCCTGCTTTCTTGATTCGCACCGTTGCAGCTGGTGCGAATCGAGAAGGAAAAATTGGTCTTGCGTTTGATTATGGTGGTATTTGATAATGGTAGCGAAAGCGATTGTGCGGAAATTCTGATGAAAAATTTTTTTTCATGGTGGGATATGAAGATGAGAAAATTGATAAATTTTCAGAAGTTTGATGAGTTGTCATAAGTTGCATAATTTCTTTCCAGGAAAATTTGGATTATTTTTGAATAGTAATTTATGTGAAAATTATTTTTGCACGAGAAACACATGGGAACTATTTCTAATAGTACTATTTATTAATGGAATTTGAGGATCATGTTTTTTGTTAATTTTTATGTATTTATTTCATTGATGATCGTTTCAAATGAAAATCCCTGATTTTTATTATATTTATTATTTTATATGAAATAAATCATTTCTGGGAAATTTTCTGAGGTGGAAAAGTATTCAGATGATGCAAATAAGACTTGGACCATCTTTTGTCTCGGCCTGGGTCTTACCTGCGTCATTTGAATACTTTTCCATCTCAGAAAATTTCCCAGAAGTGATTTATTTTCTGTTGTTGACCAGGATGCAATTTTATTCACAATTTGCTTGTAATCAAATATTTGGACCTGAATTACTCGCAAACTGTGAATAAAATATCATACTGTGAGTCCTGGAAATGGCCTATTTTGATGGAACAATTACAGCCCTTGGCTTCGCCTCGGGCTGCAAACTTCTGTTTTGTCAAAACCGGAATTTCCAAAATTGACAGTAATATATTTTCTGCCAGATAAATGTGTCGATCCTGTTTTTTTCGTTTCAATAGTATGCTTTTTCCGGTAGTCTACTAATAATGCGAAGAAATTTCCAATTCTGTTGCATCATTTGTAGACTACCCGGAAAAGGATACTTTCGAGGCGAAAAACGGAGGATTAATGACACATTTTCTGACAGATTGCAGAAAAAAAGATGTTCAGTAATATTTTTTGATTTTTATTTATTTTATCGTAATGTTTCAAGAGGCGAAGTCATTCAAATTTTATTTCCACATATTCGAGTATGGGATGATCTTGAACGTTCCCTCATCAGAATTTTGCTATTAATTTTCCTTGCAAGATTTTAGGCCAACCATGTAACCTATAATGAAAAATTGAACTGGTATATAATTTTTATTACGTCAGCTTTTACACGAGCTTTTGACAAAATATTGTTTTTCATTATTATAACAGACAAACATTTGTAAAAAAAATGGCAAAATGTCTTTTTTGTATAAAGGCCCACCATTTCGAGAGATTTTTGAATTTTACAAAAAACTGGTGTTTAACCATAGCTGATGCAATAACAATTATCGATTAGTTTCATTTTTTGTTGTAGGCTACGTGATTGACCCAAAATCTTGCAAGGAAAATTGATATTAAAATTCTAATGATGGCACGTTCAAGGTCATCCTGTACTCGAATATGTAAAAATATAGTTTCAATGACTTTGCCTATTGAAAGATTACGATAAAATAAACAAAAATAAAAATTGAGTTAATATCTTTTTTCATTTCTTCGTAATAAATTTTGAAAATCAGGGCAGCTGTGTAGATGACCCCCTAAACAATTTTGATAAGTGAAGAGGGGAAAAATTTTTTTATGAACATGATTCTCAAAAAAATGTTGCTTAATTTGTTTTAAAGACAAGGTAATTTTGGGTATTTTTGAATAATAATTGATGCGAAAATTAATATTGCACGAGAAATGTATCAGATTTTTTTCTAATATTACTTTTTATCAATGGAATATGGGGATTATATTTTTTATTTATTTATTTCAATAAAATGAACGGGCTATATTGCCCTATACAATTTTGATGAGTGAAGAGGAAAGAAAACTATATTTTTATAAATATTATTTTCAAGAATATGTTGCATAATTTCTTTCCAAAAGAATTTAATTTTAATTTTTTTTTATAATTGATGCATAAATTATTATTGTATAAAAAAAATATGGGAATTATTTCTAATATTACTTTTCATTAATGGATTATGAGGATCATGTTTTTTATTCATTTTTATTTATTTATTTTGATAAAATGAACAGGCTATTGGCTTATAAAATTTTGATAAGTGAAGGGGAAAAAATATTTTTATGAATATTTCTCTCAAAAATATGTTGCATATTTTTTTTCAGGACGAGGTAATTTTGAATATTTTTTAATAATAGTTAATGCAAAAATTATAATTGCACTAAAAAACCAATTTAATTGGCTCAAATAAATGTTTTGTCGTTATTTAACCAACAAAATATTTGTTCAACTTAATAAATTTTTAGTTCAGACCAATTAATTCAATTTAGTAGAAATTAAAGTTTTGTTAGCTACACCAAAATTTGTTTGAATCTGATAAAGTTTATTTGTCTGAACTAAAAATCTATTCGAGTAAACGAAATGTCTTGGTCAATGAACAACGTAACGTTTGTTTGAACCAACGAAATTGGTTTTTCATATTGCATGAGAAATGTAGCAAACTATTTCTAATATAATGTTTTATTAATGTGCTATAAAGACAATATTTTTCAATATTTTTAAAAATGCTGAATGCACAAAAAACTTATGCTCAGTTTTGAATTTTTCTAGATTAACATTCCAAATTAGATGATTAAAAAATTCAGTATTGTGTGCGATAAAAAATTAGAAATAATTGACAGATGTCTTTTATTTTCTTATTCTCTGAACGTCGTGTAAATTTTTTAAAATTCTATTAATGTAGTAGAAATTCAACTCGACAGTTCTTTGCTCACCTATATTATTGACAAATTTTTGAAAATATCACATCAACAATAGATCTTCTAAAATAGATACTGGTTCTGAAAATTAAAAAAAAAATTGCATTTGTTCCCATGTTCAAAGTAAGGATAATGTTTGATATTTCTAATACAATATTTTTGTAACGTAATGTGAAGATTGTATTTTTTAATAATTTTCGAAATGTTGAATGCACAAAAAATTTTTGTTTAGTTTTGAATTTTTCTTTATTAAAATTGAAAATTAAATGTTCAAAAAATTAGATATTGTGTGTGATAAAAAATAATTAAAAAATTGATGTTCTTTATATATTATGTTGAATTTAACTCTGCAGTTATTTGACTACTTAGATTATTGAATGAATTTTTAAAATATTACATACATGGATTTTTTCAATAAGTAGTGGTTCTGAAAATTAAAAAAGAAAAATTGCTGTTATTCATTTGGTTTTATAACAATATTCAAAATAAAGATGAGTTTCACAATACGAATGCCTGTGATTAAAAATTTTGTCAAGCTTAATTTGTGATTATTCGAAATCAATTATTACAAGTTTTCGCATAAATTTGAAATGCCAAGTTTTTGATCGAATGTACTACAAAGTAAGTTTTAAAAAAAGGCTAAAAATGAAAAAAAAAATAAACAATATTTCAGATTTTGATATTTTGGGTGAATTTATTGAAAATTAATAATTTAGCAGTTGAATATGGAAAAAATATTTGATCTCTCGATAAAAATTCAGCTTCTTTATGAATTGTAATCCTCAAAAATAGCAATTGAATTGATTTCTGAAATCAAATGTCAAAATCGCTCATTCTTTGTGACGGAATATTTTTCTTGTGATTTTTTAGTTCTTTAAGTAAAAATCAGCTATTTTTTAAACAATTTGCATATTTTGCAGAATAGTTTCAGTCCATAACTTTTACATGACAATAAAAATTTGTTTTTTTCAATTGTAATTGCTTAAAGATGTAGAAAATTATATTTATCGATTTGCATTCACTATTTTTCTGACAAAAATGTCTCGTCTAAGATTTTTATTTGTTAATATTTAAATCTACATCTATATATTTCTCTTTTTTTTTCATTTTTTTTTTCAACTCTTTTACTTTGCTGAAAAAATGACTTAAGAACATTTTATCAAAAACTAAGAGATTTTAAACACGCGAGTAATAATGAGTAACAGAAATTTTTTAATTTATCAACATAAATTCATAGAAATGTAGTAGATTTTGTTTTTTGACGCAATATATTTACAACTTTACCTAATTTTGGTTCCCAGAATATTTAACTACCGATTTTCCTGATTTTGAAAAGTCTATTTATCAATTACATTAATAACCAAAACTTAAAAGAAAATTATTTTCTGCTTTTCTCTTGATTTTCATTTTTTAATAAATTTAATTTCAAAAATTGTTATAAAAAATTAATCGGATGAAGAATTCACTTTTCTTGTTTTCTAATTACTTAACATAACAAAAATTTATTTTTTTAACCGTTGAAAAAATTTTTTTTAATTTTCAACTATTTACACATTTCGTAATCAAGTTTTTAATGTAAAAATGCAATAAATTATGTTTTAATACAAATTTACTATTTCAATGTCTATAAATAAAATTTTCAAGAATCTTAATCTGAATATTAACTTTTTTAAATACTGCAGAATTCCTTTTTTATTTATAGAGTAAAATTCTTTTAATTATTTGATTTTTTTTATTTATTCGCCAAGTTTGAATCTGTAAAAAAAATTGTTTACCAAAAAATTTATACATCAGTAACTCTTTGCAGTACTCTAATAATTATACTACGTTCTTCAGGAAGTATTAATTATGTTAGAGTATAATATTAATTAATTATTTGAAAAATATATATATAGAAACAAAATTATTTATCTCTTGAAAATGGTTATAAGTAAATTTTTTAGATTAAACGACTATTTTGCATGTCTTTTGCTTTTTTTCAATTTCATTCTGATGTACGAGTTTACAAAACTCAAGAATTAGAATAAACTTTTTGATAAAAAATAAATCAACAATTTTTTGCAAATATAACAAAAAATTCTTTTAAATTTTTAATTTACAATGCCGCATTTTATTCTTCTCATTTGCACAAAGTCAACAAACCTGTGACTTTTAAAACACAAATCTAAAAATCATAGAAATTTGTAAGTATTGTATCATGATGATTCAATATTGTATGGTTAAATATTTGATATTTTGATGAATAACTTGATTACATGATGAATTAACATGAAAGCAACCGCGAAAAGTGTGAAATTATCATAGATTATTTACCTCCCAGTTTTTATCATGGCACGATCCAATCCTTATTTGGTCTTACTGCCGCAATCATTTAAAATGCCCGATAATTCTCCTTATCCATCATTACTGTTCGTGCTCGCTACGTGAGTCATCGTCGTTTTGCTTTACTTCCAAGTCATTAAAAAACCTGGCTCATTGGTTTTCACATTTATAATGATGCGAAGAAACGCCGTCAAGTGCCAACAAAATTTTGGCAGAATAAATATTTGAGAAAAACAATTTTGCAATCAAAAATTGACAACAAACAAGTATAAAAAATAACACAACTTTGTGTTGTGTCACATTTAACAAAATACACAATAATATTTATTGAAAATGTAATGTCAATTAATTGGGAAAAATAATTAATAATACTGATTTTAATATTCCTTAGTTGCGATGATTAGTTGAAGTGTTTCCCTGTATATTGGATAATGGGATAGGTGTAAAAGCAAAAAGGAAAAATAAATTTCTCGTCCAGTCTAGTTGGTAGTAGAAACGCCAACCAACGCGAGGATGTACCGAAATAAAATCTTCCCACGCGAGAATTCGATGCTACAAGAGCGATCCCGTTCTAAAGTTATCCCTGTAACGCGCTCGCTTGCTCTTCCCTCCTTTTCACGTCGCCACACGTGCGAGGGAAAAGAAAAAAAAAAACTTAGTAAGCTGGTGTAATGAGCTAGAATGTAATTCGAGTCTATAACTTTACAAATTTTATCAATCGGTTCAACTGTACTTTGTTTAAAGAAAAAATATTGAAATTTTCAATGAAAAGCTGGGTCAATTTTGTCTTATTAGAATTATTTTTATTGGCTAAATTAATTATAGTATGTACCTTTTTTTGGTGTAATGTATTTTTCAAAAAATATAAGATCAATTTTGTGGACTTTTTTTTGAATATCAATTCGTTTCAAAAAATTATTAATATTATATTTTTTCTAATCTAAATGAAATTTTGTTCAATTTTGTCTTTTTAGAATTATTTTAACATCCTTAATTAACTACAGTATGTTCCTTTTTTTTTGCTGTAATGTATGTTTCGAAAAATAAATAATAAATTTTGTGGACTTTTTTTTGAATACCAATGAACATTTGTTTCGAAAAATTGGTAGTTTTATATTTTTCATATTCTTAAGAAAATTTTGATCTGACGTGATAAAAATTAATGAAGGAAAGATATTGTAAAATCTAATAAAAATTGAAATTAATTTTATAAAATGTTTTTTTGTGAATCGAAAAAATTCTTTTTCGTCTAACCTTTTCTAATAATTTCAACAAAAGTAGGATCGATTTTGTCTTGCCAGAAGTATTTTTATTTTTACTATCATATACATTAAGAAGTGCATTTTTAAAAACTGTTTTGATAAAATACTCTGAGTAATTATTAGTTTTGAAAATATTTTTGATTTTTCCAAAATTGTACTCTGAAGTTTATATTAAGAAAATTGAATATTTTTAATCACCAACCTTTTTTTGGGGGGGGGGGGGTAACTATTTCCAGTTCCAAAAAAATTAGGTGTCATTTTTTTTTCAATTTCAATGTTTGACTAAATGTTAAACCTGATATATTATTATCATAAGTGCGACTGAAAATAAGCAGGAGAAAAATTAACAATAGCCCATTGACATGCGCAAAAAAATAACATGATATATTCAAAAAATACGCAATAATAAATGCACGAAATACTAAAGAGTATCTTCATCTTTATTCCTATTGCAACTGACAATGTCGTGCTTCAGTATTGAAAATTTCAACAATTTTAATAATTTCTAACGATTTTTCAGGAAACAGTATATTTTTTTAATCTGTAGCATTTTTTTAGTATTTATACAATAAATTTTTTGGAATTTGTGCAATATTCTACAAAGATTTTCAGAATTTGATTCTGTAATATTGAACATTTCAGCGATTTTAATAGTTTCATTCAATTTTTTAGAAAATTGTCTTTTACATAAATTTTCAGCCTTTTTTAGTATTTAGAAAATGTTAAAAATTTTCTTGCTTATTTATGGTATTCTATATGAATTCACATTATTTTATGTTCTATGATCTAAAGAGTAATAAATTTCTGAGAATATTATCTCTACGTCTTTTTGATTATAAAAAGATATTTAGTATTTCTCGCTTTTTTTTTATTTTAGCATTTCTGAAACTTTCAAGGATTGTTCGGTATTTTCTTAAATTGCTATAAATTTTGTACATATATAAATAAAATTTAAAGAAAATTCTTCTACAACTTAGATTATTGTTATTTTTTAGCTTGTAAAATAAAGGATTGTGATTGTCAATAATAAACAATATGAAGAATATTTATTATGAGGTAAAACTGCATAAATATTTAAAATAAGTATGCAATATGATAATGCATATTTTCAGTCACCCTGTATATAAAAAATCATTCTTGAATAATTCCATCAGAATAATAAAAACTTGCGTCGTTTTTGAAAATCTTGTTGGAGGTAACAAAAATTTACCAATTATGTTAAACGCAAAACAATTGGTGAATAGTACATTATACAGCTATACTGTTCATCTTTGTTATGATATGTTCAAAAAACATGAAAAATTTGTAATAAAAAATACAGAAAATACTAAAAAGTATCTTCATCTTTATTCCTGTTGCAACTGGCAATTGCATGCTTTTGAATGAAAATACTAAGTCGTTACTAAAAAATATGCAAATGCATATTTTTGGTTACTCTGATTGATGGCTTATAATTAAATATAAATTAATGTAATTCGTTGACTTTGATCTGCGCAGGCATCTGGAGTAACTGTGGCCGATGTGTGCAAAACGACCTATGAGGAAATTAAAAAAGATAAACGGCATCGCTACGTCATTTTTTATATAAAAGATGAAAAGCAGATTGACGTAGAAGTGATTGGGGCAAGGGATGACGCCTACGAAGATTTCCTGCGCGATCTTCAGAAAGGAGGCACCGGCGAATGCCGCTACGGTCTCTTCGACTTTGAATACACGCACCAGTGCCAAGGAACATCCGAGGTTTGTTGTTACTGCATTATTTTGTCTCTTAGTACACTCTTACACACTAGGAATTTCAGAAATATTTGTTGCTTAAGGTTATTTAAACTTATTAATTATCGTTTTTGAAATTGTACAGTAGGTGAAACTTTAGAAATTTTACTAATTGATGAAATAGATATTTATGCTACAAGGGAGGAATGGAATGATTCTACGAGCGAGCATTTGGGCACGAGCGGCAGCGAGTGCTCAAGCGCGCGAGTTG
>JAPYZL010086943.1:0-12541 GCA_030522825.1 Platygaster orseoliae
AAAGGTTTTTTTTTAAATAAATTTATTCATGACAAATATTTGTAATGAATTTTTTGTTGAATTTGTCCGGATTTTGGTGGCGCACCCTGTATACTTGGTATTGCAAAACTATCTTATTATAAGTGGTTGACAACGAATCTGAAATCAAAGTTTCAACGTTTGAAAAACTTGTGAAAAATGCATAGAAAAAAATTCGAAGTTAGGTTATTATTTCAAAAAACCAATAAGTATTTGTAATACTGTAGTTTGTTTTGAGGGGAGCCATTAACTTCCTTTTCCAGAAATTTCTTTAAACGTGAGAAATGTTTAGTTGTACAATTTTTAAATAATTTTGGTTTTATTCTAGTTCAATATTTAGCTCACGTTTCTGTTAGGAAGAGTAGAATTGCTGGTTATAAAACATTACTGGTTATAAGAATCAACTTTTTTTGTTATCTACAAATGTTGAAACTATTTTTCGTCATTTGAAGATTTTTAAATAAGAAAAAATCATTACAATTATATTAAATCGGTGAATTTCAAAAATGTAACCATGAATGCAATTATATTGAATTTGAAATCCAGTTTATAAATGCCTTTTTTTTAATTTCATAAAAGATTGATTTATTAAGATGGAAATTCAATTCAAATTTATAGACTAAAAAATTCAATTCTATAGATAAAATTTTGAAAAAAGATTTTTATCAGTTTAAAGTTTAAGAGTTGTAAGGGTTTCGAGATTAAAATAATAAAACTTACCAACGTTTGACAATTTTGAGTATTTTTAAAAAAAATTGTATTCATAAAACTTTTCCCATACATTTTTTTCCCTTACTAAAATATTTAAAAACCAGCTTATCAGTATCAAAATACTATTTTGAAAAAAATGATAGTTTGGTTTTGAAATCGGGTAAAAGAAAAAAAACTATAGCACTCTTTTCAAAAAACTCGAATCGTGATGACGATTTTCAAACGAAGAAGACAATATTTTAGTGATTTTCAATATCAGCAAAAGACATGGGTCTAAAAATTTACCTTTTACATATCAAAAATCAGAGCTACTCAAAAAAAATAAGCAGCACAATTTCTGTGCCAAATGTTCTTTTTACCTTCAATAAAATCTTTCATTTTTTTGTGTCAAATATGATTTCAGAGAAAAAAAAATAGTTTATAACGAGGCATATCAGTGATAAAAAATGTATACATTGCATAAATAGATATTTTAGTGAATATGTACGTTAAAGTAACTGATATGTAATATTGCTCATATATATATTTTTTCAGTATGTATAAATTTTGTGTGCTTCCATACACATAAAAATCACATCCTTTTTTATTTATAATGTCTAATAACATAGCTGTTGGAAAAGAAGTTTGAGGTGGTTGACCTAGGTGTGACGTGTGAGTAGTCATTGAGCTTTTCTAAACATATTTTGTATCGTGGGCAGTGATCCTACCAGAATCTGGACTTGGCCAATAGAAAGTGAATTTATTTCAAAGATCCCAGTGAATGAAGATGCCTTGACATCAGTCTAACGAAACCGCTTTTCGAATTTGCCTAAGTAATTTGGGCCTTCTCGACACATTTTGAATTTTGAGGATTAGAGAAAGTTCGGCATAATGTATATCTTTCTAAAAAAATTGCTGATGCCTTTCTCCGAGAAGCAGGAATGTATCGACTTTTTTTTCATAATTAGAATTTTTTTTGTGACCATCAATAGCTTTCATCTCTGAAAACGTGGTAGTCTGAATGTTTCGACCAGGTCCTAAAAAATTCATTTAATTTTTTCCCATACTATTTATAATACAATAACAATTATTAAACTGAAAATATTCAAAGATTTTTATGAGTATTTATTATTTCCTATTGATTCGTTTTATTTATTATGCTTTTTTGTTTTTATGTGGAAATATAGCTTATGAAATTCATTAAATAAAAATTCAGGATTATAAAAAAGTTTGGTATTTTATTTTCAATTAAAAAATATTATTAATTTTTGTTGGAATTGAATAATAAAACCGCACTGAAGAATTATTAAAATGTGGCTTCTAGGAAAAAAAAACTTCTAATGAGAAATTCGGGAAAGTACTAACTATTCAAAGAATTTGAAATTTATGAGAATCGGTGTTTTCACTTCTCAAATTTGTTAAGACGCAATGTTTTACTTTCTTTCATTCCATGACGACTTACGAAATCAATTTCTCCAAATCCTGAACTCTTATAAAATTTTTACTTTTTCTTCATTCCAAGATTCCACACAAATACAAGTAAACTTTACATGCCCGAATTTCATTCTGCTCAGTAACGATAGAAATTTCAAATTATCAACATACGAAAAATTCTCGTAACTTGTAATGCAGATTTTACTAGAGAATTAAAAAATTGTTATTCGTCATTTTCATTTTGAAATATTACAAAAAAAAATAGTTATAAGAAATGAAGGACACAAAAACCTATGACTTCAAAGAAAAAAAATTAATTTTCCAGTTTAAGACCTTTGAACAATCTACTGTGCATTACTTAAAATGCATAAATCCTTTTCTACGATTAATTTCGCAAAATTAATTATCTTTGTCCTTGTTGAATGCACCGAGTTTAAAGCGAGCGGTAAACGTCCACGAGTCTTGAGTTCTTGACATTTTCTAGTAAAGATTATATGGCCGACATAAAAACCTACTTGCATAGAAAGCGCGGACGTTCGAGTAAAGAGACTTATCGAGACGGTCTTACCATATTTATGACAATACCTGTAGTTGAACAAAGGCAAAGAACTATCCAAGAAAATTGTTCTTGTTTTTTTTTTCCAAAAACCATACTTTAAACATAGCAGAAAATGATAAAAATTATGAATTTTTGTAAAAAGCCTTCGGAAGGTATTTATTTTCAGAAATGAATAACCGTTTGCAGATTGCAATTTGGAATGAAAAAAATTTGTTTGGAGGATTTAATTATGATGTTATGGCTTTCTGGTGGCAAATGTTCAGGAATTTCAGACATAGTTTGCTGTAATAATAAATAATGATTTGATAATATAAATAATGACAAAGTACGTTTTTTGAAAGTTGAAAAATCAGAAAATTCGATACAGAAGCAATTAAAAAGTCCTGAGTTTAGAGGACTTTCTTTTCTTACATAAATCTTACAATGATGTTTGACAAGGAAATAAACAAAAAATTAGAAGTCTTTTCAACCCTGTGAATTATGGAAATTCTTTCTAAATTTCTGATATCCATATGACAAGATTAATAACAATTTCTTCGGTTATGCATAAGACAGAAAAATGCCTACGGTGCAGGAAACTGGGAATTATAATTATAGCGCGTGTAGCCGGCAAGCCGTGAATGGGGAGAGAAAATATAGTAAAAGTAAATAAATAAAGCCCGGCGGCGTTACTGATCGCGAGGCCAAGAGGAAATGGCTCGCAACCGCTTTCAGAGACTCGGATTTCCATGAGAAAAATGAAAAAATCGAGCAGCTCTCAGCGTTGCCTGAACTGCCTCGAACTTCTCAGCAGCCTCGAATGCGTCACATTCTCGAGTGGTCCGCGCCTACGAACATGGAGAAAGTCCTCAGAGCACCAGATTCGATCTTCTTTCTCAACATTTTTTACCGATCTTCGGCCCGTGTCTAGGTCTAGACTCGCTTTTGCAAAAGTTCAATGACTTGAATTTGTAACGAATTTGAAAAACCAAAAAAGCAGACTATAAAATTAGTTGTACGAAAATCAAGTTGAATTAACTTGTTGAAAGTTACGTATTATAGAACAGAGTTGCTCAAGAAAAAAATTTATTACCTTTGATTTAAAAACCACGTTAGTTTACTTGAATAAATTTTTAGTTCAGACAAACAGAGTTTTTATGACCCTAGAGTTTTTTTAATTCGGTTAAATAAATTCTAGTTAAAAGAAACGTAAATTTTTTTGACTGAAACTAGGTTTTATAGAGTCTAATAAAGTTCGTTTGTCTGAGGTAAAAATTCATTTATTCCAAGTTTGACGTTAGAGATATTGTACGGTAAAAATTTTTTATTTGTACAAATTACTACATGCATATTATTTTTTTGTTGATAATACATAAGAAATTCTATATCACTCAAATTATTATGTTTTAACAATTTATTACCAATATTATATTAAACTAGGTTTATAGCATGTGTACCACTGTAACAATGATCATATAATTACTTACTCTACACTAAAAATGAACATTACATATTTAACTTTTCACCTTTACAAGTATCTCGATGAATTTAAGATCAACTTATTCAACGAATACAATCCACAAATCAAGGAACAATGGTTTCACAAGCCCAAATGTCTCCGCCTCTTCCTGTATCGAGCCACAGGGTTCCGGCATGCACAACACGGAAGCCGCACCGCTTGACCCCTAAGACCGTCCTTCCCACGCCATTTTCATAATTACAGATTATTTTGATTTATCACTAGCATTACGCATTTCTTCGCCCCTCAAGATTCTTTTTGCACGATTGCGTGGTTTCTTTCAAACAGTTTATGAGCCTCATTCTGCGATTACGCTGGAATTTTTCTGATAATTTTCTCTCGATGTAACAAGCATGGGTAATGTTGAAGTTAGATAACCCCTTTGAAAGATAGGTAGTTGAATGAAATCCTGAGTAGCTGTGGACATGGAATGCATGTGTAATTGTTACGTGAAGAATTTGATTGCAGTTACATGTAATCCCTTGAAAAAGCAATTAATTACGTTTAAAAAAGTGACTGCTCGATTGAAGTGGAATTATGTTTAGAAGGGAAAAATATATTTTTTATTGGCAAAATAATAAAATATTTTTTTAATATGTTACTTTTTCCAGAATAATTTTTGCTAATTTGAATCATTTTCTAAAATAAAAATAAAATGTGAAAGTCAAATATAAAATATAAATATAAATATGAAATATGTAATACACAATAAAAAATAATATGTAATATACAATAACATGAAATATGTAATATAAATATAAAAAATATTTTTCAAATAATATAACTTAATTATCAATATTATATAAATATTGTGTCATATTTAGTTTTAAAAACCTAATATAAATATATCATATAAAAATTACATTGATATTGTTTTGAAAATGTTATCTATATTTTTACATAATACTATACACAAATTTTAGAAAAGTGAATGATAAAAAAATATTCTAGAAAAACACATCGATTAGAAAAACCAAACTTTAGAAAAACAAATGAAATAGCAAAAAATATTTTAGAAAATGTGCTCTATTCGAAAAACAGAATTTTAGAAAAAATTTCTATAGAAAACTTTGCTTAGAAAAACTGTACCCTAGTTGTTTGAAAAGTATTTTTTAATATATTATATTTGAATTTTATCTATTAAAACAGTTAGCAGTCATATTGTAGTATCTTCGTATAATTCTTTATGTAGTATATAATATTATAAAGTATTCTATTGTATATTATATACTATTATTATGTAGTATCTTGGTATAGTTTATACTATGAAGAATACAGTTTCAAATATTTAAGATATGTTTTGCATTTTGTAGAACAATAAGCCATGCATTTATCTGGAAATATGTACAGTGTAAAGAAATAGAGTAAAGAATAAATTGATATGGTATTTTTTATTCGAGTTTTTTCAAGCAAAATTCATGAAGATTCACATGAAATGATCTTTTCACGTAATGAAGAAAAAAAAGTTATTAGGAACATTTTTCAAATTATTTGTTTCAATGCTTTTTACTCAGCTTTCTAATAGAATCATGAAAAAGTTGATTTAATCAATTATTATTGAAAAAATATGAATTAATGCTTGGTAATCGTTTTTTAAATTCTTTTAGTACTTTTGAAAGTATTGTGAGCAATTAGGAACAGGTAATTAAAAACATCGTTTGCTATGAGTTTGTTAAATAATGTTGCTGTGCCTGAAGTGCAAGTCATGCTAGTATTACTAGATTCATCGAGTGCAGAGCTACTCTGCATATCATTATTTTTGCATACTTGTTAACTAAAAAGTATAATATGAGTTGCGTTTTTTATTTTACATCAGTTTAAATTTTAGTTACATCACTTTTCTCAGCAGTTTTTCACCAGGAATCTTTTAAGGAATAATTAAAAGTGAATAACAATTGTTATCATTTTTCGAACAATCCAATTTTAATTTACTGTCATCAATAGAAATAAACTTCTAGTCTAGAATTAAATAAATAATGCAAAAATAAATTATTCGACTGTACACTATCATACGAAAAACTACGTTAGACTTTGGACGATCTAATTTATCGAGAAGCAAAAAAAATCCCTTGGGACTGCCATTTCTGACTTTTTCTAGCAAATGTGTTTTTAGTCAACGAAGTACAACAAAAATTTTCTAGTTGAATTTTGTGATTTTTCATTGATTATGAATAATAAATATAAAAAATCCATGAAAACAAGTATGAGTAATAGCAATCAGGCCGCGCTCGTGCTTCGAGTAGAAAATTATTTAGAAACTTTATCGTAAACGATGTACTCAACGTCAAACTTTCAAATTTTTATAAAAGTCTAAAATGGCATTGAAGTACAATAATTAACGAAAGATACTTAAAAAAATAATAATAATTTTGCAATTCTAAAAATCAGTTTGTCTAAAGAAATTCATATTCTGGAAAAAAACTCAAATAAATTAATTTTTCGACAATCACACCGGAAAACAGTAGAAAAGTTGTTAAAAAAAAAGATTGTAAAAATGTTTCTAAAAAAGCAAGACTTGCCTCGATCTCCAAAATTTTCATATTTTTAGCTTTGAAATTCGTGGTATGTTATTGAAAAAATAAAATAAGTTTTCAACATTTTCAAATGGCAAACTTAGAAAATAACAAATGCAGAAAAATATTTTTTTTAATTACCAATTCCCCGTGAAATTACTAATATACTTCATGTTTCATACGATATATCTTACTTTTTAGACGTAACTCTTAAAAATATTCAGTTCCAATCTGTTAACTTAACTGAAAGAGATATTGAAAATTTATTTTTCAATTCTTTACGGTTATTTAATTGTTTTTATATATTTATTTAAAAATGTCAGCTTGCATCTAAGTAATAGTAAATTTTTAATTAACAAAAATGAAAATGAAATCCCTTCATCATTATTTTTTCATGTACTGCACGTTGAATTTTCAAATTTTTATAAAAGTTAAAAATGGCCTTGAAGAACATGATTTAACAAAAAATACAAAAAAAGTTAATAAAAAGTTCAATATTTCTCTTCCATGTACTCAACGTCAAATTTTCAAATTTTTATAAAAGTCAAAAATGGTCTTAAAAAACATTAATTAATAAAAAATACCAAAAAAAGAAAAAAAACCTTAAGAGTCGAATTTGAAAAATCAGTTCAGAATTCAAACTTTATATACTTTGAAAAAACTAGATTTATTCGATTTCTTGGAAATTATATCGGAAAACAGTAAGAAAGTTAACCATCGATTCAACAAATGTTTCTGTATCTTTTTTTTCGACTCTTTTTTTTAGCTTACCATTGAAAAACAAGCCTTGAGCTCCGAAATTCAAAAACAAAAAAAAACAAACAAATATTTAAAAAATTTTTGTTCCATTACAAATTTTTCGTAAAAATACTCATATACTCCATGTTACACATGATACAACTTACTTTCCAAATGTTACACTTCAAAATATTTAGTCCTACTCTGGCAACTTAATTTATACAAATATTGAAGATTAATTTTTCAGATCAATATACTCATTTCAATGTTTTTCCTACTCTTATTCGAAAATGTCAGCTTGCATCTCAGAAATAATAAATTTTTTATTATCAAAAAAGAAAATTATATCCCTTCATCATTCTCTTTCCATATACTCCACGTCGAATTTTCAAATTTTTATCAAAATTTAAAATGGCCTTGAATAACATTAATTAATTATAATTTTGAATTATTACGTTACTATATTAAAACTATAATTATTAATAGGAACATTAATTAACAAAAAATACAAAAAAAAAGGTTATAGAAATTCACCATTTCTTTACGATGTAGTCAACGTCAAATTTTCACATTTTTACAAAAGTCTAAAGTAGTATTAAAAAACAATAATTAACGAAAAATACCAAAAAAAAAGCAATAAGTGTTCAACTTGGGAAATCAGTTCATAATTGAAAATTCATATAATGCGAAAAAACTTGATTTAATCAATTTCTTGGTAATCATATCGGAAAATAGTGGAAAATTCATTAAAAACTATCGATCGAAAAAACAAACAATGAAAACAAATTTGTTAATTACAAATTTTTCTTAAATTCTCTCCATATTCTACACGATACACCTTACTTTCTAAATGTTACACTTCAAAATATTTAATCCTACTTTGTCAACTTCATTTATACAAATAACAAAAATTGATTTTCCAATTCAATACACTCATTCCATTGTTTTTCCTACTTCTTATTGAATAATGTCAGCTCGCATCTGAAAAATGACGAATTTTTAATTTACAAAAATAAAATAAAATTCCTCCATCATTCCTCTTCCGGGGTGTAATGCCGAGAAAACCATCTTAGATCATTCACGATAAGTTTTCGCCGTTCATCAAATCAGCTGAAGAAACGCGCGAGGTCAGGCCGCATAGCGCTTTGGACTTATGCAACGGGCGATCGGACCTACCGGGGCACTTTCCGTGCAAGCACTTCCGCAAGAAAACTCGGTTTCCCCAAGCATGACGCCGCGTTTGGAAACTGTAAAAAAGCCTGATATTAAATATTGCAACGCGATCGTCACGCACGATCCTATTGACACGTGTCATTTGCGTTTCCTCACCTGGAGTTACGCCATTTTTCGCGCCTTTGTAAAAAAAAAGGATACATAATGAGGTTTCCCGAGTGAATCCACTGCAAGAATGCGATTGCGAAAGCTGTAGTGCATTATCGCTTGAGGAAAGAATATTGCTATATACTTATTTTTCATATACCCACATTAATTTTGAATAAAAGTTGATGGAAACTCATCTATAAATCACTTTGACATTTCAACCTCAATTTTTACTTAAAGAATTTTTTGCATTTTTCTTATTGGAGAAGAGTTATGAATATGGCGTGTAAAGTTTTCGCAGTTACTGTACACGAATGTCTCGCATAGTTAATGGACAGATTAGAATGATTAGATCGTTACGCGTGACTTCTTCCGCTTCCGGTTTCCCTGGAGCTGGAATATTTTGAGCAAGCCAATTGGCATTAGCCAGGTTATTATAAGCCAAGCCCTGCCGTCGTAGATATGAGATACAGACGTCAATAATTTTATAGCTGTAAGCGATACAATGTTCGTGGCGCTTATCAGTCGATTTCCAGGATTTAAGTAATTCACGGGAAATTATTTTATCCTTTGAAAAAAAGCGCAGGACTTTTTAGGGACCTCGGGTAAATCTTTGCGTTGATCGTAAATTGTGCTTTCAAGGGCATCGGTCGTCAAGAAGTAAAGTGGGCCAGAACCCGGATTTTTGAGAGTGTTCGAATATCGAAAGCAATGAAAAAGTATATGATTTTTTTTCTTAACAGAAAGTAAAATGTTATTAGTTATTTTTGTATGGTTCTATATATATTTTGAAGTAGTTTTTTTAAAAATAATTTATGAATAATGTTATTAGGAGTTTTTTCTATATTTATATTGTAAGACTATATTTTCTTGAGTTTGAATACCAGTTATAGTAGACTGATGTATTTTTTTGGCAGATGTTTATTTTTATATTTTACTCGTTTAAGAAGCTTATGATGACGTTTTTCTTTTTGGGTGTGACTATTTCTCTAGTTTTTTTATTGGAAAACTTATGATAACATATTAAAAGTTGGAATTATTATAAAAAAAAGGATTTGAAAAATAAAATAAAAAACTAAAAAAATTACTTTGCACGTATCAAACAAATAGAGAAAATATGAAGTCATTTACATATTTGCAAGTACACAAAAACGATTCTAAAAATGAATAAAGATATTGCGTTATTTAGACATTAAGACAAAGAAGCACGAAAAAAAAGGTGTAATGAAAGCTTGCAAGTTTGAAAAATATTTGGAACAGAAAATAAATTCTCAACAAATTAGGATTTTTGGTGAAACGTAAAAATTTTAGTTTTGTAAAGACGAAACATTTTTCTGTATAGATTCTAAAAATACTAGATATTGTTAACTCTTCTATTGTCCTTTTTTTTTTTAATACATGTTTTATAATCTGTTTTGCACTAGATGTGAAAACTAGAAACTGAAAATTCTACGAATTTTGAATGTGAAGGACAACTAAATTTCAAAAATAACAATAACAAATCTCTACTTGAAATGTTGCTTTTTATTTATTTTAAAATCAACTTTCCAAAAATTGTAAAAAATATTTTATTTCAACAATAAGCTTTATGCAGTTGCTTAATTTTTTATAATATTTATCATATTTCTTTCAGGATAAGAAATTTTTCCATCTTTAATAATTATAATTGGTTTCAAACGCACATTTTTTCAGTTTTTAGGAATCTTTTTGAATTAATATTGATTCCCGGTCATTTCCCGAATCTAAGTTCCCGAACGGTCATTTTTCCGAATGACCATTTTCCCGAAATGCCATTATTCCGAACGTATTATTTCCTGAATGGCCATTTTCCCGAAAGTATTTTTCCTCGAACGACAATTTTCCCGAAAGTATTATTTTCCGAATTTTGGTTGGAATTTAACTTTCATTTCAATTGTATACATTTATGAATTTTATAAGATGAGTCTTGAACAAAAAGAGTCATGGTATAAATTTCATAAGCAGAGTCGTGGTAAAAATTTTATAAGAAGAGTCTTTTATAAGAAGATTCGTGGTTAAAATTCCAAATTAGGTTTCTTCAGATATAAAATTCAAGGGTTGATGTTGTGTGCGATTGCTGTATGCAATTATTGTGGAAGAAATGGAGACTCTAATTTTGAATGTGACAGTTGTTGTTCATGCGTCAATTGTTTTGTAAATGCGTAACCATGGCATTTCTAGAAATTAGGCCAATAGGAAAATTTCCCGTTCGGTAAAATGGTTTTTCGGGAAAATGGCCGTTCGAAAAAAGACCTTTCGGGAAAACGGTTTTCGAGAAAATGACCGTTCGGGAAAAAGGCTGTTCGGGAAAAGGGATTCAGGAAAATGGTCGGCAATGTTAATATTCATATTGTTATCTTTTTTATGTTTTTATAATCACAGGTAAATAATTTTTGAAATTTTATGAAAAGTCAACTATATTTTATTATTACAATCGAAAAACGAAATTTTGAATTGTGTGATTTGTTATGAATTTATGTAATTTTTTTCTTAATATTATTGATAATATATTTATAATCATATTCATAATTATTTTGAAACTCATATTTGTCTCAATATTCGTTTTAGTATTCCAATATATTTACTATAATTATAAATAACTGCTGGAGATCGTTTCTAAATTTTATCAACTTGGTACATTACATTTCATGAATAAAATATTATATTTTTATTATTTACAAAAAAAGAAAGTATTGAATCGATAAGCTTATGCAATTCATAACTGAAAAAAATTTATATTTTTTTGAATAAATAGGGTCACACATTTTGAACCTTCAAAATTAAAAAGTTTCATATATATTCTGAAAGTTGAACGAAATTTAAAATTCCGAACTTGAATAGTTAAAAAATTACAATTATTTCTTAATGAGTGACGTGCAAATCACTGAAACTAAATAATATTATGTGAATATGTAATAATAGGTATAATTTAAAAAATGTATAATTTGTGACTTTGCAAGTTTTATTATCTGAAAATCCAAAAATTCTAGAATATTTAAAAATTTCTAACTTGTCAAAACCTTAATAATATAAATTAAAAAAAAAAAATTTGGAAAGTCATAGCAATTTTTCAATACATTCTAGTATAAGACACGTAAAAATTACTTAGATGCCATAAATTAAAAAACTTGGGTAAATTACCCCATTTTTTTCTCTAACAAAAATACTTATAAATCAACAAAAATTTTCCACTACAAATTAAAAAACTCAGTTTCTTCACATAACATAAATATCTCGAATACTATATAATTGGTAAAATTGTCAGAGAATGATCGCACAGAGCCAAATCTTCTTATTTCATTTATTGATCAATATTTCGACCTTAAACTTAGGTCCTCATAAGGATCTCATTTACAAGATTCTAAAATAACATAATTAATATTTAAAAACTGTTTACGAAAATTCTTTTCTTCTCAAAATCACTTACATACTAAAGAAAAAAATATCTAACTAAAGAATCATAACTATCATAACTATCATAACTAAAGAAAAAAAAAACTATTAGATTGACCTCTTCGAGTTTGAATGTTTTATCTGAACATAGGTTGAATATGGATCATGAATTTGACTGGAATAATGTAGAGATTTTAGATAGAGAACTAAATTATTTCAAAAGAAGTATTTCCGAGATGATTTTCATTAAAAAGACTGACAAAACTCTCAATAAGCAAGAGGATACCAAAAGTTTAGATTCGATTTATGATGGATTCTTGAGTATTTTGTGATGTTTTTAGATATGATGTTATCATGCTT
>JAPYZL010086966.1:0-31215 GCA_030522825.1 Platygaster orseoliae
TAGTCGCACATAATACTTTATTCAACGACTGCAAGGAATATGTAATTGAGGGGAGGACAAATACCTGACTGATTGACGCAACAATGGCCCTGGTATTTTGTTTTTCATTTTCTGCAAGTGTGGCTTTCCCCGAACTTCGGGCGGCATTAGCAGAGCATATATGTAGGTAGATATTCACCCTCACTTTCTTAAAAACCTATGATGTGTTGTTTTTTGTTGTTTTTCACTTTTTTACTTGTTTACGGTTATTGACGTCCGGTTGCTTACGTCGCGTTTACTTTGAGGTTATGGCGCGCAATCGCGCGGATTCGATCAACATCGATAGTAGCTCCGCCGTCAAAATCGAAAAATCCAATATAGTCGCCGCGGGAAATATGAAATTGACATGTTTCATACGTGGATTTCAAATTCTTCGCGGCGGCCATATTAGATTAATTGAATGTGACGAAGGAAGATTCAGCTGATTCAACTATACCCGCTTTACTCACATCGATACGCAGGGCCGCCATTTTGTTTTGTATCAGCTGATCACAGCGTGGGAGAAGTACGTACTTCTACTACGGCTTAGCGTAAAAGAAGAACTTTCATGTCAACAGTCAGGTAATTCATCATTTCTCTAACTCTCAGCAGGGGTCCGAAATTACTTATTCCTTGCGGGAGTTGAATAAAAGTACTTCTACTAACTCTGAACATTACAGCCAACGTTTTATAACCTTCCCCATGCAACAACATATTACCCAAAACCAACCCCTCGATACACGAAACACGGACCTCAAGATATACAAAGCGCATCAGTTCCGAAAAGGCTGAAACTCTGGCGCCGCGATGTCGCGAGGGATTTTCTTTCCGGCCGCGGCGCGCACATATTGCGCCGCCTCTGGGACATTGCTTCTTCATCCGGAGCCCGTATTACAGACCGAAGAACCGCGCACGTGTGTGAAAACACATCGCTGCTTTCCCAACTCCTTACGACACTGTATTACGACTTACGAGAATGTTTGCCTGACACGAGGGCGAATGTTTACAGCCCCTCCCCTTACGAATGTACCATAATCCATGGTCCCCGCTACGTATCCTTCGACTTATGTGCCTTGTCCATTTAGCGCCAGTTGGCCATCTCGCAAATTTATCGGTACTTCCCGTTCCCAGGGGACGTTGGAAGAATTTTTTCCGTTTCCACTACTTTATAGTCAGTCGGGGCTCGGAATGGAGAAAAATTGATGATTAGGGGGAGGTTGACGTGAAAAAAGGGAGATTTATCAATAACAGGCTCGCATTTCTCTGGAAAATTCAATTCCCGTCTGCTAGATGATGTTTTTATTGCCCGAGTGAATTAATTTTTGCAGATATTGATGATAGTGAACTTGTCGTTGAAGGGACTTGTAATGGTTAGAGCCAAGTTTGGTCGTCACGTCCAAAGTTTAAGTAACTTATGGTAGGAGAAAGTTAAATTATCTTGATATCATGCTTCATGCTACAATATAGACGTTCTTCCAACTTCCCAATTTTCCTACGAAGTTCCCATTTTATTTATTTAGTCATTGTTATAATAAAAATGGTTTGGATTTTCACCAGTCAAAGCTTAGATTCAAAAATTTGAAAATGATGTTACTTTATTCATGAACTGTTATTGAAAAATTCAGTAGACATTAATGAAGGATTCAGAAATATATATATATAATATTTTGATTAGTAAGTGATGTAAAAAAATTATGTGATTAATAATATGAAAAATTGTAAAAAGATAGCTCAGTTTTTAACAGAAAATATAAGGTGAATATGTTATATATTAAATAGGAAAAAAATTCATTGATCTTCCAATAATGAAAATATATTATTATAAAAAAGTTACAATATTCGTTGTTTTTAATTTTTTTGAAAATGAACCGATGTTTTATGAAAGTGGAAAATCGATTTCTAAGTTAATGTAAATCGAATTATTTTTATGTGAATAGATATATGTACATATTTTTTATTCATATAACTTGAAGTTCTTTACGAGATGCGGAACGACGAAAATATTTTATTTTTTTTACGTTGAGAATCGTAAAAACGACAGTTTTTTCAAATGCTTATTGGCATTGTAGACGTACTGGGTAAAACTATCATTTTTCTCTCATTTCCTGTTCCAGAAAAAATCAGTAGTGCTACATTTAGCGAAAAAAGGTTTTACAGTTGACAGTTTAAAATTCTTTTCCAGGCTGCCTGAATCAAATCGGATAAAACCATTACGCCATTAGGCCACTTTTACAAATAGAGTTTTTTAATTGAATTTTTAACTGCAAACATCCATTAGCTTTTTTACTGTAGAATACGTTTTCAAAATGAATTGCGTTTACATGATTTTCAACTGAAAAATTTCACTTTTAAACACTCTCTCGAAAATTGAATGAATAATTTAATATTTTTTATCAACTGGCCTTGACTCATTGGATTTTTTAATTTACTTTTTGCATTCATAGATTCTAAAAGTGCAATCAAGTTGAAAAATTTTTGTTCCCGGCCTATCAATTTTTTATAATATAAAAAATTTTAAACAAAAAGAGAAAAATGAATTAAATATATAATTGATGGTAAGATACAAGTGCCAGGAAGGACATATTAAGGTTCCTACTTTTAAGCAAAACTCGATAGAAAATCATAATTTTAACTGAATGAAAAAAACCTAATAAATCCTGAGTGGATTCTACAAAAAGATTGTAAACATTGCAAAGTAAGGATGAAACAAAATTAACTGTACTTGTGTAGTAGGGAGTCCGTTATTTTAGCGATGTCGGAATTTTTTCCTTCCCCCTCTCTGAAAACTTTTCAAACAAATAAAAAAAATTTATTCTAAAATTTGAAAGAGAGCGGTTCATATTAACACGTGCCCCAGAGCCGTTAAAATTTTTAATGTAAATAACACGTGTTTTCAGCCAACTTCACGTGAAAATTCATAACTTTTTTTCTGGTCAACATAAATTCATGAAAATTAGTAGATTTGTAGGTCATAATATGGAGAACAAAACCCCAGTTTTGCAGAATGTTTGAAACATATCATCATACAGTTCGAGCCCTTCGAATTTCACGTTTTTTGTTTTTCCTGCCGGGGGCCATGAAAATTCATATTTAATTCTTTGCCAAGCACATTTCTGCATATATTGAGTTATGTTAAGTGCTTCGTACGATTCATAGCTCCATATTTGATTGATTTATGGTCATAAAAATCGTCATCTCATGTCTATTGTACTTCAGATAATACGAACGTTATTATGGAGGCAATTTTCTCCAGGAAAATTCAATTTTCTCCAATCCGAGACCAGGGAGAGTGCTGATTTTTTGCAAAGTCAAACTTTGACTTACTTTTATCATAATTCAGCAATAAAACATGTGGTTGCCTGAGAAACTCGCGATATACGAATTTTTAACCTCATTATGGAGGCAATTTTCTCCAAGAAAATTCAGTTTTCTCCAATTCGGGACCGGGGAGAGTGCTGATTTTTTTCAAAGTCAAACTTTGACTTACTGTTATCATAATTCAGCAAAAAAATTTGCGATTAAGATAATCGCAACGTGGACCTCATGATAAAGCGGTACATTAACGGCTCATCATTTTCTGCATTAATGAACTTTTACTAATCTTAAATAATCAATAATGCACTCAACAATTGCTGCAAACAAACATTATCATGAAATGTAACAGCCATTTTAATGACCACAAATTCAAGACTGCATCTTTTTAGTATTACATTTCTATATATTTGAGTATTCAATTTTTTATATCGTATAGAATTTCGATATTCGATTGAAGGACATTGCCATTATTGGTTTGTTTTTTGCAATGTCTATTCGAGTTCTATAAGTTATCTATAAAATGTATGAATTTAACTTTCCTGTTTTTGGTACTGGCTTGTTTTACTTTTTAGTGATACTGAACATACCAGAATCCTACCTGATCTGCGTTATTGTGCTAATACAGTCGTCTCTATAGTTTTTTTTTTTTAATTGTGCTCGAATTTATTTCTGTTGTGATAAAAAGCATAAAATTTTACATTTTGATTAGAAGTACTCAAAATACGCAAAAATGTGTTTGGCGAAAAATAAAGTATGAATGTGCATGACCCCCGGCAGGAAAAACGAAAAATATAAAATTTGAGGCGCTCGAACTGTATGATGGTATGTTTCGAAAATTCTGCAAAAATAGGGTTTTGTTCTCCATATTATGACCTACAAATCTACAAAGTTTCATAAATCTATGTTGACCAGAAAAAAAGTGATGAATTTTCCCGTGAAGTTTGCTGAAAACACGTGTTATTTACATTTAAAATTTGAACGGCTCTGGGGTACGTGTCAATATGAACCGATCATCTTGAAATTTCAGAATAAATTTTTTTTTATTGACTTTAAAATTTTTCAGAGGGAGGGATGGAAAAAACTCTGACATCGCTAAAATAACGGACACCCTATTGTGTAGTTATATAAATAAATTTTGAAGATATTGATAATATTTACGAAAAACAATGTGTACGGAATGTTATGAAAAATGTCTCTTAGAACATTGAAGTTAAATGCTTTGAATTTTATATAAAATTGCTTTAATCATTATCTCTAAAATGTATATGATGAAAAAATGTTGATACCTATTATATTTTGAATTATTGCAAAAATAATAAGAGATGTTGTGTATTGAGAACAATGATAAAAAAATGATATTTATTAAAGTCCATTAGAATCTAACATTTCCAAGATTGTATTATAGTAAAAGCATAAGAAACATTATAAGAAAAAAAATTATTTTGTTTTTAATGCAAACTTTCGGTAAGTATGATATAATTTTGATTTTACCTTGTTTCTTTATTACAATGCTCTTAATTGTAACATAATGTAGTGTCAATACTTGTTCTGTAATTCTTTTCAGTGTCTACTTTTTTCCTCTACATTTATACTTTTCCTGCAAAACAAACTGGTATTAAATGCGTGTGCAAATGTCTTCTTTTTTAGATTTTTACAATTATTAAAATTAAATACTTATTCTGGAGCATATTGAATGTTTCTAAAAATTTTATACTTGATACATAAATAGGTGAATTCTCGTAAAAATGTTTTGTTTCTACACTGACCCTCAATATTTACATTCAAACGTTTCTATGATGTCTATGTATTATTTCTAATTTTTTTCGTAACTACACAAAATTTGAATAGCATGTCGTATTTTTTGAAGGTTATTTGAAGGTTATTTGAAGGTTTTCGAAGGTTAATTTTTTGAAGGTTTCAAGTTTTTTATCATCACATCGTGTTATTCTAAAAATTGAGCATTCTCAGAGAAAAAAGTAAAAAATTCGTTATTTTCCATATCTTAGCAGTTCTCATTTCCTTATATGATGGGACATTATAATTGTGCTCTGGCAACGAAACAATAAACTGCTGCTGCGAAGAAAATTCATTCTGTCAAGTTGTGTTGCAACAGCATATCTTTTTGATGTTACAGTGAATCCTTCTTTTTCCGTGTGTTGGTAACCAACGAAAATTTCTACTCCAAAAACGTGCACTCTTTTTACCTTGAAGGAGTAAGGAAAGTTCGTAACAGACGCAGTGGACAACGGCGCGGAAAAACCACCCCCTTTGTGTCCTGACTTTCCACCCCTCGTTTCGCAATCACGCTAAATGCCCGATTGTTGCCGCGCGAGCGAACCCCAGCAGAATGACGTCGGTCGAGGCCGCTCGGATAACGTCAGTTCTCGGCCCTGACGTTCATTTTGGTTGGTTTCAGGGAGGGGAGTAAACAAAAGCTAACATTTTGGTATCGTGACTATCTCTTTTTTAGAAAAAGTGTTGTCTTTACTGGGATCATGGATACGCTACAAAGATTCGGTCCTGATTTCCTGCGAATTCAGACTACTGGGATGTGAAACTTTTTCCCCTGGAATTTCGAAACTTCCACTGAAATTGTCAATTTTTCTTTGATTTTCAACAGAAATCGTATTTTTTGTATAAATAATTGACTTTGTCACATAAAAAATTTTAAATTAGAATTCAAATTGAAAGGAAGAAGAAACAACGAAAAAATTTGTTGTACCTTTTATGATTATTACGGGATATATTGAAAATGCACGATAAATTTTCGTTCTACGTATTAAATATACAGTTGGAACTGCTAAAGCCGATTTTATTCAATGCAAACACACGCTGAATTTTTCGATGTAGGGAGCTGCACCCACGATAAAACGCCGCCTTCCAAACATTCAATTTGCGGGTATCGCCTTACACCCAGAATTTTAAGACGCATCTCACGAGGCTGAGGCCGACCCTTAAAACTTCTCGTGAATGTTTTACAAAGTGTAACATCACACCGCGCACTTTGACAAATCGAGTTTTACCAGTGTGAGCCGAGAACTCGATCCAAACGCATCATCATTTCAAGACGTCAGTCGGAATAAATGGGAAGGTGAAACGTTTTATACACAATTTTTCTCAACGCAAAAAAAGGCTTCAGTCAAGTATATCTTGGACGATAACGTTCGTATTGTATATGACGTTGAAATTTTCTCTTGGGTTGTGACTAATGTAAGTTACTATCAGTATTTCTATTTTAATTTAGACTTTTTTTTCCAGGAATAGTTAAAATAACACTAGAATATAATTGAGTTTGTTTGGTGCTTGATTTTTAACAGTAAAAATTCAAAAACTTCCCTTCATTTTGCAAAGTATATAATTTCTAGTTCATTCAAAGTCAGTGTACCTATACGCTATAACCTGTAGCATTTATACGTTATTTTCCACCATATCATATCCCGACATTGAAGATTTTTAAAACACGTCACATGCACTATTAAATACTGAACCTCGACGTAGCACGTCCTGTCTCTTGCATTATGTGTCGCGCGTCGAATTCGCCGAGGCGCTGCGCAATTATGCTAATCAAATCAAGGTGGGCAAGACGCTTGCGAAACCGCGGCGGACATGCCGAGTAATGCGGGTCTAGACGGAGGAAGCGACCTCCACTGGTATTAGTTCAAGCCACCTCAAAGTTCCGCAACCTCTCTGTTTCTCAATGATCTTTCCTAGGACCAAGTGCAAAGGAGCGACGACTGATGTGCTTACAGTAATTTCCTTGCATCAAAGAAACCTCATACACAAAATTTTGACGTCCCACGACGATATTATGGAAGCATCTAAACTTTTTATAATCAGTTGATGGAATTATAAATTTCTATGGCGTTATATTCAAGTTGGTTGGAATTAAATTCAAAAATTCTACATCGATGATATTCTAGAATACACATATTTCTCTTCTTTTATCACATATTTAACAAAATTATTTTTTGAACATTTCAAATTCTCGAATTATCTACTGTATTAATTTAAGAAATAATACGAATAAACTCATTAAGTAGTTTAATTGCCATTTAAATATGTAAACACATTATTGTAAATACGCAAGACAAATTCTGAAAAACATTCTGTTCAAGATATGAATAAAGCAATATTTCTGACGAGAGGTGAAAAAAAAAGGCGTTACGTTAGGCAGAAATGGAAAAAGTGATTTCTGCAAAAAAACAAGTTAGTTACAGATACTGTCAACGCCGGAAATACAAAAGTTCGATTTATACGCCAACACGCGTTGCAATATTTATGTCCCGAATGCATGTGTGTCCATTTGAACATCGCAGCGTTAAAAAATAATGAATGGGCTACGATACGAGTTCAAGTTCTGTTTCAATCATTTTCTGTTGAGAACTAAGTGATATGTAAAGTGTTGATTTACAATCCCGTGCACTAACGGTATAAAAAAATTTCAAAGATTCATAGATCTAACAGTGAATGTCTTTTTTTCTGTCGATCTGTTGTGAAAAATAACAAATTTTAAAAGTTATTTAACAAATGAAACTTTTCGCATTCAAAATTAATGATTCAAGAATCGCACACGTTCATTATAAAAAACTCTAAATATCTAAATTTACGTTTTGAAGCTATCAAAATATTAAATTTTGCTGACCAAGTCATTGAATTTTCCATCTCGACTTCCTACTTTAGGAAAAATGTTTCACCTTTTCTCACAATGACCATCCTCTTGTTGAACTTGAGTGAGAAAAATCTTCCTAGCTTTTCTCCAACTTTTTCCGAAGGCGTTCGTTTTTTCATGTGATTCATTGCACGGAATATTTCGTTTGTTGGCCCTGCATTGTCTGCTGAAGCCAATGAAACATTCATTTATACGCTGAAAGCTCGGAATTTTCCAAAGCTTACATTTGTCGCTGCCGATACGAAGACGAACGGTGCCATGTGATCTTACACTGACATAAATAACGTGTCCTAAGCGTTTTTCACGTAACGTCGTGTTCGATTGCTATTGATATGAAAGTGCTGGATTGTAAAAAAGAATAGAAAATCATCTATGTACTTTTTTTGGAAAAGAAAAAAAGATAATAAATCGTATGTATTTCAGAAAAAAGATTAATTATTACGTGAAAAGCTTGTAATTTCAATATTTACAGTACAAGCATTGGATATAAAAACGCTGTTTATTACATGAAAATTTCAGAGTTTTATTTTCTTATTTCCATTTTCACTATCCAACTTTTTTGACATTCAATTATTTTACTTAAATTGATCACAATTAATTTTTTTGTTTTATAAATGCACCATGCGATGTATAATTATTATAAAACTCCTGATAAATTAAACTATTTATTTCACATTCCTAATATTTTAGGAGTTTGAGAGAGTATTTTATAACAAAACTTGAAGGTAAGTAATTATTATTTATTTGAATTTGTGCCTTTCAATAATTACAATAACAACAATTCAAACAATGAAATTCTTCTTTTTCAAGTACTGCCTAGTCATATTTAGTCCGAAATTGAAAATGATTAGCATATATTAAGAATAAACACTGTGCTACTGCTGTATTTTTCTGTCCATTAAAAAATCATTGACCGAGTTGATTTTGAACACATTGCTGAGTGGCAAAAAATGCTTCGTCCGTTTATTTTCATCGCTCGCAATTTCCCAAAGAGACCACGCCATAACTCCTCGACAACGCATGTGTTTTCAGAGGAAACATTCGCGAATTGGATACTGTACTCGAGTGGCTGGATCTTCTTGAATTCAAGACTACGTTTTCACGAAAACGCTAATTTTTACAGAAACATGGATATGTGAGTCCACTTTCCAGATTTTTTATGTTATGTTTTCACTTTATTTCGTAGAATACGATAATTTCGAGTACGTTCAAAAAAGTATTCATCATGATAAGGAAACAAGTGTTCGTAATTAAAGTTTGGTAATTTAAAAAAAAAAAAAAAAAACGGCTTACTGTGGAGTACTTATAAAATCAAGTATTCAAAAAAAAACTTTTTTTTTAAATCTTATAATTTTAACATATTTGAAGATGGATTAATTTATATAGCAAACTTGTTAGAATTTTTTTCTTCTTGATGTCTTACTTGTCCATATTAAAAAATAATCATCAACTGCAAGATTCTTTTACGAAAATTATACAAAAAAATGTGTCTTATTTCAATATCAATTAAACACAACGATAAAGAAAAATAAATATGAAGTATCGAGAAAGCAAAACAAAAAAAAATTGGAAAATTTCACTTGCTACAAAAATATGAAATTTGATAATTCAAGTGCGGAATAATTCATTAATCGAAAACTCGAAAAAGTAAGTATGAACAATAATAAATAATTTCTCCAATTCATATTAGGATTATATGTTTTCATTTTCGATTTCCAAAACTGATTTCGAATACATGAATTACACATAATTATAAATCTCAATACGAGATTCTAGCTTCCTGTAATATTTGTAATTACATTTTTATTCGAAACGTCAACATCGCTGAAAGAACGGAGTGTGCAGGTTATGTATAAGCCGTTTCTTGCGTTAGAATAATGAGGCACTGAACGCTCACAAAAAAAAAAAAATTCAATTTGCACGCAGTGTCACGTTGCAACAATTTGCACTGTTTCAGACTCTCTTGATAGTCAATTAGATGATCGTATTTGAAATTTAGTTCTGTTCTTCAAAATGGTGCATTTAAAAAGTTGACATGAAAATTAAGTTGTCAGACTCGCATGTGTTTGACATGAACGCGCTTAAAAGATATTATTTTAGAATCATTTCTATTATCATAAATAGAAAACATGAATCAAACTTTACATTAACAGATAATTCAAAAATTCCGCCGTTAAACTACTTGAAAATTATGGAAAACGTCTGATGATTTGGTCAAATATATGTAATTCCACAATTTCGTTAGCGTTTTTGAAATAAGTTGCATGAATGATTTTTTTCTAAAGCTGATAATCTTCGATTATAAGTTTAAAATATTTATATAGTAATTCATAACAAGTCAATGTATGTACAGATTTTAATATTAATATCATAAGTCTATAACAGGATTATAAGTTTAAGAACTTTCCGTATCACGATTATTTCATTTTATTTTTAGTATCACCAAAAGTATAAATTGAAGGATGATTTTTCACTTTCAAGGTTTTTCAAACATCCAGTGAACAGTAAATTTTTTTCTTTAAATTTCCATTACAAAAAAAATTTAATCATTAGAGATTATACTAATTTAAAAACGCTGTTTTACTTCCTGCGGAAAAATTTTATCAATTACGAATACTAATATTCGCAAATTATCCGTTAGCAAACGATATTTTACATGAGAGAAATTTATTTTCCGAATTAGCAATAAATTAAACTCTGATAGTATAAATATTTTAAAATAAAAATATTCTACCTTCTTCCCCTTTGTTGCTCATTAAAATTAATAGGTAACTATCTACAAAAACGTCTAAAGAACTTGAAAAGGACAACAAAATTATTATGTCAGAATAATGATGAATAATATTATAATCAATAAATTATCATCAACTATTCTTATTTGATGTGAATATAGAGAAGTGTATAAATCAATTTAAGCAATTTTATGAGGTATTATTTGTTTTTTCTTATTGATAATCATTAAAACATAGTATTTCATATAATGTGCCTATGTTAAAACTATAGTTATGTATACTAAGGTCCAGAAAATTTTCCGATTCCTAGATTTTGTCCGGACTGCCGTATCATTGTTCTCGCCGTGAAAAAACCATTTTGTCAAACCCTCTTCAAGCTAAAGGCAAAGCAAACAAATCTCAATTAGGCTTCCCTGAAGCATATACTATACGCGAGCTGTGAATCATGAAACACTAAAGCGAATAAAAAGATAGGCCGTGACCCTCGTCCAAAAAAAGCTGAAAAAGAAAGAAGCGAATCAAGGGACTGAGCTTATGAGTGTGGCATCATTTCGTCGTCGACCCGATCTCCGCGACGCCTTGTGCGCTCCTTTACTTACTTTTCACTTTTTTTTAAAGCAGTTTTTGCATGATTTTCGAAAAAAAAGTTTAAGAAATTTTGCGGAACGTGTTGGAGATTGAAAAAAAACTGCATGCATTTTGTAAAATCATTTAAAGTTCTAGAATATTTTTTTTTTCGAATTCGCGATCTGGAAAAGAAGTTTTATCTACTTCTAACCTCAAAATTTGACATTTAGACGCTAATTTTGGTAAGTAAAATTTCAAACCTCAGCTTCGCCTCGGTTGAAAATTTCCATTTTAGCCAAAATGAGTGATCGCGACTAAGTAAGAAATACATTATTGATGTGTCCCTGGAGAACTTGCGATACATTGGTTCCGAGGCCGAAGAAAATTTTCCAAGTTCGTTCCCTTGGCAGTGGTTTCGCTAGAAAGAGGCCGAAGAGACTGGTCTAATTCCGTAATGCAGTCCCGAAAACACACAAGAACCGCAGCCCGCGGAGAAGTCACTGCACGTTCTGATACAATCTCCGCCGCGTATAATTTATCTCAAAAACGCACATGCCGAGTCTCACACTCGCGCCGCGAAGTTATATATGACCGGAAATAGTCTCGCAATATTTGTGCCGAGACGGGGAAACTCTCGAATTGAGAGAATTCACCTTATAGAATTATAAAAACTTGCATATTTGATGTCACAGTTTTTTTATTTCTTCTTTTCTACTTTCTTAAACACATAAAAAAAAAAAAAAAACTAATTTTATTATTCACAAATTCTATCAAACGTGGTTGATATCAATGAAGGTTATAATTGAAAAAAAAATTTTTTCATGTCGTCAATGGGTTTCAATGATGTAAATTTCAATTATGTTTGATGAAAATTGGTTATTACACATTAATCCTCGAAACTGAAGAATTTTTTATCTAAACAATATTTGATAGTTAATTACAAACACTTCACTGAGACATATAGAAAGGAAATGTTGTCTACTTTCTTTAATATTAAAAAAATATTGCGACAAATAAATAATTGAATAACTCAACTTTTTTTATCAAGAGTTTGGATCAATCTTATTTTTGTATTATACAGAAAATTCCATAACCGTAAGGATTTTTTTTTGACGACTGAATGGTTTAGTGAAGCTCGCGTGCATCGATGAGGAATGATTGAACGTCACTTGCACGTGTTTTTGATGAATGGATTCTGTCCTATTCCAGGAGAAGTAACAGTCGAAAATATAGAAATGCTTTCCAAAGGAGGAATGATTCTTTTCGAATTACTCGTTGTGAAAGACAAGAAGACGATTATGTCATTCAATTTCATTATGTATCTAATAATACTACTATTGATTTTATAAGAATCAATTTTTCTAGATCGTGAGAGAACTTTGCAGAAAAATGTAGTATTCTAGCAACAATAATCACAACAGTGTTTGTTATTTCTTCTTTAAGTATTCCTAGTCTACTTCAATATTTAAAAATTCGAAGTAACTAAAACTATTGTAATAACGATGATTTTTGAATTTTTCGCTCATTTACAACACTAAAAATATTATTTTATTGATGATTTTCGATATAATTCCAGCTATTTCAGTACTTGCATTTTTCAATATGATGCATTGAAAAATCACAGTTTTATTTCATATTTAGACTTGTCTACAATTATGTGAAAAAGGAATTTCAAGCTATTAATATTTTATTCTTGTAAAATTTCCGGATATTAAAAAAGAAAATTTCTAATTTCCTAATTGCATAACCAAATGAAATTTTTCTAGAACAAAGACTTTATTATTCATCAATATTTGAGTGACATATAAATGAATTATTTCGTTAAGTTACGTTCGATTACTTACTATAGAATACAAGTAATGTAAACAAGACATATCGTTCTTTTATTTTTATTTTTTTTTTTTTTTGTAAACGTAATCAGTACCAATAAACTATTTCGGAAAACCGTGTATAATTTGTACTGTTTTTTTTCTTAACAATATTTACGTTCGAAGCTGAAATAAAAAAATGATTGGTGGTTTACTGAACTAACGAAAAAACGGAAACGACGTGAAAATCATGCAGTATCAATTCAACGAAGATAAAAAGTAAGAAAATTGCAACAAAAAAAAATGAATATTTTTTCTTAATCCATATCGTACTTGAGGAAATAGGGATTCCCACAAAGTGGTTTGAGTCATCGATTAATGAATGATTAACAAATATTGTAATGAGCAACGTTTCAATCAAGAGCGAAAGGTCGTAGCCGTGATTTGCACGGGTTATCTTAGGGAGATTACAATTTTTAAAAATTAGAGTAATTCGTTTGTTGATTAGGGATTCCCCTCGTTTTTACTGTTGATTGCAACAATTATATGTGGAAAAAAAAGGAATAACATTTTTATTGACTTTGAAGATTTATAAGTGTTACATATTTCAATCAGTTCCTCGAAAATTTTACTATATTGCCACTTCACACTCTTATTCTCAAAATTATACCTTTTTTTGTAAATTTAATTTAAATTTGAATAAAAATCATACTACTTAAATGCAGATGAATCTGTTTAAAATACATAATTAACTATACTTCGCAACAGATTATACACTTCTTATAAAGCGAAAACTCAGGATTTCCAGTAAAACACTTATTTTTTCTAATTTTTCATGCCTCCATTATAATTTTTTTTTGACCGCTGTTTAAATGACTTGCTGATACCTCAACATCGAGCATACCAACAGTTATCATTTTCCTCTTGCAGTTGTCATTCTTCCTAATCAATAGCATCAATCGCAAATACGTTATATAGACAAGAGGAAAGACTTCACTGCCTCAATTTGAATAGAATCTTGAATAACAGGATAACTCGCATAAATTGTCGTCACGACCTTCTGTTCTTGATTTTTCATCTGATACGCAATTGCGACATTGGAAATTATTTGCTGACGAAAACAGCCTCTTCACGTGTTTCCTTAGTCTCTAGGCTTTGATATAAATGCTGAGGATTTTCAAATGGGACGTTAAAGAGTTCTCGAAATGAATACGAAACTAGTGTTGCTCGTGATATGCATCACGCTCGGTCTTTTCGAGGTGTCTTCGGTCGTGGCTGAATGCCGTTGGACGGGATGCCATGCCCACTCTGCGAGCGATTGGTGTGACGTTTTGGGACCTGGATATCGCATTAAAAATTGGCAACGTTGCAATGGACTTTCGGGAAAACAGGAATATTGCTGCAATTAAAAAGTAAGGAGATTTCCTTTGAAGTGATTTTTGAGATGGAATTTTTTACGGCTATCGTTGAAAAGTATATTCTGCAGAAAGTCCCAATAAAATAGGATTTTGTTTAAGGAAGATAAGTGAAACAAAAAATGAATAAACTATTGTAAGAGAATATTTTTCAATTTTTTGGACAGCATGCAAATTAATTCTTTATTTTATTGAATTTTTGTTGTCAGTGAAGTATTTAAAATGATGGCAGTGTCGGTATACCGAATCTCAAAATGACATTCAAAATTACAAATGACCTTGTTATATTGAAGAAATTGTTCATTTTCTCAACATTAGAAATATTTACATATTTTCCTACGATTCCACATAATAATATGAACAAGTGAATTGTATATATTTAGTAAAATACTGAAAAACATATTGTTGACAGTTAAGTTTCAATAACTTTTACGATTTCATTCATTTCATGAAGGTGACAATGATTTTATTGTCAATTCATATGTTATTTAAAATAAGAATCGATTTGTTATTAATAGCAATGAAATCACTTTGAATTATATAACTATGTGGGAATTTTGAATTATCAATAGAATATTCACATCCTTGACAGTAATTTTTTATACTTTATTATCGTCATTGATATTGCTAACGACTTTATAAATTCTTGAAACTATTTTTTACTTAATATCTGTAACAAATTTTTATATTGTCTCAAGCAATTTCGTCACTAACAATGTAGTAAAAAATTACATGAGATCTTTTCGAATAAATGTATAAATAGGAAAATTACGAACAATTACTATTTGTGAAAAAAAAGGGACTGGCAGTTATGAATCAACTCATCATTTTTTATAAGAAATAAAACAAATAATTGCCTATTTATTGTTTCACCATTTCATTGAAGTTTTTAAAACTAATAATACTAATCTGTTAATCAAGAAGTATGATAATTCTTTTTATAATTGTTGTAAATTTAAAAAAAATACGAAAATTAAGAAGTGTAATCTAAGAAATAAAAATACAAATTTTTGGAAAATCTTCGTGCATTTTTCAATACTTTTTTCAAATACTTTGATCGTAAACAATGCTTTGCAATTTTTTTTTTTTTTTTCGTTTACCTATTTTACAACATGAATATTTAATTTTCGTTAACCTTTAGATTAAAATACAGTTACGAAAAATCGTTTAAAAGTTTTTAAAACTTATCGTTATATTAATCGACCAATTTTTCGAAATTTCGGAAAATTTTGTATAAACTCTAGTATTTTTGATTTTCTTTTTTTTCATTTTCAATGAACTAGGTTATAAAACTAAAAACTGTATTTGAAAAAAGATATGAAGAAAATTTGTCCTACAAATTCACGTTGGATTCGATATATTGAGTTTTTCTAAATTTTTTCTTTGTTACAGCAAATGTGCTCCACTTGACTCGAAAGGATACGAAAACAATGGATCTGCATTTTTTGATTAGCCAATAAGAAAAAACATCGATAAAAAATATTAAATAATATGTGCTGCCGTGCGTACAATATGCTCAATAAAATGATGCCTTACGTGAATCACGATTTCTTATTGTGAGTGAACAAAGTCCTATTGCTCGTCTGAAAGAAAAAGGAGGAGAAATAACTATTAATAATAATAATATGATTTCCAAAGTATTTCGACAATTTCCAACGGTATTTTTTTTTCTGAGAAAAAGTTGATTGATCATGATGTTCTCCCAGAAATATTTTCAAAATTTTAAAACACTTGTAAGGTTGTAACAATCTCTATTTTTCTATTTCTGATTTCACTTGAGGTTGAAGAATATTTCACAAAAACTATAGAATGCATAATAAAGATTTTGAAGTTTTTCTCGACTTCAAATATACCATTCTATTGTCTTCTATGAGAATAAAATTAATCAAATTTTTACTTTTTCGAATCGTCTTTCATAATGGTAAGAGTTCCATTTGAAGAACAATTCATTATCTGCTCCCTTTCTCAAAAATTATTCGCAGTTTCATAAGTAACGAAAATTCGCTATCTTATTTAATAGAATCGTAAAGTTTCTATTTTATTTTTGTCAGCAAAAGAAGCAATAAAAATTTTCAGTTCCATAAACTTCTATTGCCTTTGTGCATACAGTTCCCTAAAACTAATAAAAAAAATGTCTGACAACGTTCTAATACATTGTCAAAACTTCATAAATAAAAAGAAATAATATGGACCTTATCAAACTTTTTCCCATTTTCCCGAAAAAAACTAAAATACCTTAGTTGTCCAAAGCTATGAATCACCTGCTCATTACTCGAAACTACGTGGAATATAAAAACTTGTACGACCCCAAATGAGAAAACAGCAAAGGTGCACGAGTTTGTACTTTTCGCAAGTTAATATGAAACTCGCAAACTTTGTACGAGAAGGCTGTTTTCATGTTTATTACCGAGATGACACACTCTCACGAACCTCATATTAAGAAGCAACTGAAATTAAAACTTTCCTAAACAGCGTCTCTGTAACTACTTTCTATCCGTTTACGCGCGACACCGTGATTAATCAAAGTTTCAAGATCTGATCACAACTAACTGGATATAATTCGATTTATACTACTCAATCTCCCAGTTATGTCAAGTTTGTGGAACAAAGTAACGAACAACGCACTTAGTAAGATACGGATATAATGGCATATACTAAACATTCTACTTAGCGCGAAGCGAAAAGTACAAGGACCCTTTTAGTATGAAATAGCGCCCGGAGCTGTGCTTCATTTTCGCCTTTCCTTTTGAAGTATCGCTATAATTAAGTAAAACGTCATATTTTTCGGCTTTTCAGTGGCGTGTTTTTCAAAATAATAAGTCATATGCTTGCATATTTCAAAATTTTTCGACTATTGACATTGTTCATAAAAACATCATCGATTTTCATTTAGTGCAACAATGCATTTACTTTTTAATGAAACTTTTATATCTTCTAGAAACTCAAAATGGATTTCATGATGGGCCTGGAGTTATTCAAGGCTTACGACCCAACCAATTCGTGAATCGATTCGATTACATTATGATACATTGCTACAACTAGATAACTCCCTGAACTTCTTGTTTCTGAGGAACTATTTCATCTTCAATTACACTGTATTCATGGAACCTGTCTGCATTTGCCTAAAGCCAGCTATTCAAAATGGCGTTTTGTTGTTTGCACAACAATTCAATGACACAAGGGTGCGATTCCACCCTGGAGTATGAAATTCACGTGTCGTTATGCGAGTTCCATAAATACCCTAGTTTACTCGATCAGTTGTAACTTACGAATGTTTGGTTTACAACTAATACAGTTACTCCTGAATAGATTCTTCATCAAGATCATTATTTTCATTGATTACTTAAAGTAGAAGTATTTCTACAGCAAAGATAACACAGAAAAATATTTTTGTTTAAAAATGAGATGCGTTAGCTCATTCGCTAAAACAGTTATAGGGGTTTCTGTTCGAAACTGTCGAACCCTTCGAGATGAGAGCCAGTAAGGTAATACGCTTTGCAAATTATGTGTCATGTACAATTAAGTTAAAAAATGGCATTGGCATCAAGGGACGTTAATTAAATTTTGACTGTGTACGTGGGTCTGACTAATAGCCGGGCGTCAGTTGTTCGATTATGTCACGGTTCGTGTCGCTTGTCACCCGACGCGTCGCGCGTAATATCGTTTTGATACGAGCCGCTTTTATCATCGGCTCATCTCATCCAGCTGAAACAAACTGAAGGGGACAGATTTTTGTATCTCATCATTTGTCACAGATATTATTGATGGGATTGAGCATGATTTATTAATTGTATTTACAGGCTTCTATCAGAAAAAAATGTCATTGGCCTTTTCTTGTGTGTCATGTATAAAGGGCTGTCCACATATTATGTCATCAATTTTTTACCTATTTTTGACCCCCTCATCCCACCACGTCATCAACCATCATCATTCCGTAGACCCCCCCCCCTTGTGTTGACGTCATCAAATCCAAACTACTAGCACGAAATTTAAAAAAAGTGCCGTAAAGTTTTTGACGAAAAGTTCTATTTTTATGATCACGTCATCATCTTTGGACCCCCCATAACGTCAATATCCGTCATCAAACTCAATATCCCCTTCCCCCGTAAGTGTGATGACGTAATATGTGGACAGCCCCTTAGAAGTGTGTAAATACATTTTTAACTTCCAAACTAGAAGATTTGAAAACAAAAGAACTATGTAGATGAACAATAATTTTTATTGTATAAAATTTGCATAACTAATTATGAATTATTCATACAATACTTAGGGGCTGCCCACATATTACGTCATCACACTTAGGGGGGGAGGGGGTATTGAGTTTGATGACGGGTATTGACATTATGGGGGGGGGGGTCCAAAGATGATGACGTGATCATAAAAATAAAACTTTTTGTCAAAAAGTTTATGGCATTTTTTTCAAATTTCGTGCTAGTAGTTTGGATTTGATGACGTCAACACAAGGGGGGGGGGTGGTCTACGGAATGATGATGGTTGATGACATGGGGAGAGGAGGGGGTCAAAAATAGGTAAAAAATTGATGACGTAATATGTGGACAGCCCCTAACCTCAAAGTTTGACATTTGGATAGACTATAAATTTTTTCTAGAATTTTTAAAATCCATACTATGATAAAAGATTATCTGACTCCATTCTAGTTGTTTGTAATAAACTTTACCCTACGCAGTCCAAGCACGAGAAAATTCGTATGCACATACCAAAAAGTGTAACGTTCTAAGAGGATGGTAAACGCAGGGTTCTGTTCATCGGAAAAGTTTGCTAGCTTTTTGTATTTCAAGGGTTGCGGAGGGAGCCAGCAATGCATTATGCCCCAACTGTTTGAAGTTTCCCTCCCGCGCGGTATCGTTAAAATCTTTGAGGGCCACGCCTTCGGGAGAATAGTTGGAGTCGAGGGCACGTATTTTCAAACGGATGCATTCCGGCTCATTTGACCGTGATTCGAGAGACTGCATTTATCTCGCCTTTGCTTGCTGGAATCGGGCTTTTATTTTCCCTTCCGAGGCACTTTGCAATTTAATGGTCGAGGAACGTGAAATCATCCAGAAGTAACTTGTGGTCTAAATTGCTTTCGAACGAATTAAGCATGAGAATGAACAACAGAGACCGTATGGTATTTTTGAGTAATTGTGATGATTTTCAATATTTTTACATTTTGAATGTCATCAACACGTATGATAAACCATAAGTAAATATCACTAATGACTGTCATATTGTTAAACCTGATCCATAGCAAAAAAAAGAAAGAAAGTATCTTCTCAAAATTAAAAACGTTATATGCTGCTTAACGTCGTGGTCATCGTGATTAATGAAAGGCATCTGTTACTTAATGGAGTTTATAGCAATTGGAAACATTAATTGCAGATTAAACAGAGGGCTACGGCAACTGTGAAGCGGTAATTATACTGCAGTAATCTCCCACTGACCACTCAGCGGCTTCACCGAGTCAGCTCTAAACATTCTATGGGGGTTTGACTGCACATTCGACGAAAGTTTACACACACGAGTGTCAGCGCTCAAATGCCTTCCGCTGTATACTCAAACGTCGGGAACCGAAAGCGTCCTTTCAAGTTCAAAATGAACAATAGACCATGTATTACAGATTGCTTGTGGATCCATACGTCAGTAATTTCTCATTTCTATAACTTTTTTCAAGACCCTTAGACTTAATAAAAAAAAATTGGTTTTGTGTTAAAGAACACAAGGCAGAAGTGAAACTTCGCGAGTAAGAAACAAAATACAAGCAAATAAAAAAGATACAAATACACGGAAATAACAGTAAAAAAATAGCAATTATAACAATAATAATAAAAAATGAAAATTGAAAATGATTTTATTTGCAATTTAAAAAAGATAATATTCACGTCGAAGTTTCACGTCCAAGATGTCAAATGTAAGACTACATGCGTCTAAAGAGTACATAACTTGGACGTGAAACTTTTACGTGAATATTATCATTTTTAAATTGCTGCAAATATAATCATTTTTAATTTTCATGTTTTGTTATTATTTTTATAAATGTTATTTCTTTAATGTTATTTCCTTGTATTTTGTATCTTTTTTATTTGCTTGTATTTTGTTTCTTACTCGCGAAGTTTCACTTCTGCCTTGTGTTCTTTAACACAAAACCAATTTTTTATTTCATTTATTGATCTTTGAAAATGGCTTATTAATTATTCGCACCTTTTCAATTAGTTAAATATTCGTTTACACCTTTTTTAACTTAATCAATAGTCTTAGAAGCTTTTTTAAATTAATAATCAGATATTACACCTTGTATAAATAATAAATATACAGGGTGTTTCGGGAGAGCCGCAAATACCGAAAACCATAGATTCCTTATAAAATTCTAGGACGATTTTTTCCTTTACCACTTTTTACAAAACTCAAAATTTAAAAAGCTATTTGAGTTTGAAATTTAACCAATAAATGCACTTTTTCGAGGAGTGGGGATAAAAACCACGTACCAAACTTTACCCAAATTTTTTTTATATTTTTCTGAGTAAAAAAGTCCTTTGCCATTTTTCGCAAAACTCAAAATCAAAAAAGATATGCGAGTTAGAAGTTTCGACTAATCAGATTTCTCAGATTACAAACTCGAATATCTTTTTTGATTTTGAGTTTTGCGGAAAGTGGCAAAGGACTTTTTTACTTAGAAGAAAATGAGAAAAATTTTTGTAAAGTTTGGTTCGTGGTTTTTATTCCCACTCCTCCGAAAAGTGCATTATTGGTTAAATTTCAAACTTAAATAACTTTTTGAATTTTAAGTATTGTAAAAAGTGGTAAAGGAAAAATCGCCTTATAATTTTATAAGGTTTTCGGTATTTGTGGGTCTCTTGACACACTTGGTATATTGTATAAATAATACATAATATAAATAATAAATTAATAATCAAAGTCGTTTTCCATCGATTTATTACATATTCACACCTTTTTCGATTGAGAAAATTATTAATCACAAATTTTTTGAAATGATAGATTAATTATTCACATCTTTTTTGATTGAGTGATAAATTATTCACACCTTTTCAGATTATTTAATTCACTACTCACACCTTTTTTATTAATTAATTGACTATTCACAGCTTTTTTATCAATTAACTAATAATTTACACGTTTTCGAAGAATATAATTAATTATTTATATTTTTTAACATTAATTGATTAATTAATGAAACCTTTTATAATTTATAAGTTAGATATTCGCACCATTTTTGATTGATCCTTTTTTTAAATGTTAAAACCTTTTTTGGTGAATCAATTATCGCGTCATTCAACGTTTGCGACAATGTTGATGTCTATATACATGTTTATTTTGAAATGTGTGGTTATGTTGCACTGCCGCAGACTCGAAATGTCAACCCGATATCACCCGATATGATACATCACATACCTACATAATTGTGCGCGAACATCACGCGCTCGATACATCGATCGTATCGAATATATCGAGAACTTTTTTAAGTTTCCTTTTCTCTTTTGCCCACCTATGTATATACATCTTTCCTTTTTGCACCTTTAAGGGCCGATCGATTGTTACTCATGTTTTTATCCCGACGCGAAATATCAGAACGAGCCAAGAGAAGTGTTTCACTTCAAAAATTCTGTTACTATTTATATTCCAATAACTTCTGTTTGCATCAACCTAAAACGGTAAGATAACGAAAACCCTTTCCACGAAACGGAGAAAATAACGAAATACGTGATTAACGAAATGATCTTTGCTCGTTACTCTCTCCAGGGAATTTGCAAGCCATTGTTGAAGATGTTAAAGGGCATCGTAGCCAGCGAAGTTTCGCCGAGGATTCAAATATATTGATAGTTACTCGCTGAGAAACTCGTTTCCTTTGATGTGACAAGAGTTTCGAAGACCTGCCGTTACTTACTTTGATTCAATTGAAGGGCGTGTGCAATACGCGAGACTGGCTTTTATCAACTGAAATTTCTCGAGTTCCGCCTTTTATGAGTAATTTGATGTTTAAGTTTCTAATATGTAAGAAACCGTTTGAGCGTGCCATTTAATTTTCTTGCAGTGATTAAGTATTTGGATGCGAAGTTGCAAGATGTTCATAGCCTAGGTAATTGCGCGTTAAAAGAGATATTTTCCATGATGTCGTATAGTTTATCGATCAAAGAGTTGGACTTTATGTTGGAGCATTACGTATTATATTTTAATCTCAAAACACTCCGAATTTTTATTTTCTTTTGAAATAACGATCGTTCTTTTGCACGAAATTTGAAGACTGCTAAAAAAAATATGTTTCCATAACACTGCATATTATCGGGCGTCTGTCGAGCATTGGGCGTAAGCAAACTTGAGCGCATAGGAGCCATTTATCTGTCGCATCTATACAGAGCTAAATATAAGCATACACATGCATTATGTCTTTCTCTGAGCAGCAGTTGCTACGTTACGCCAACTAGTATGCTCCCTACATTATTTACGGCCTCGCAATTAGCCAACCCACGGCACCTATCCTTCACACCCGAGCAAATTTAATAATTCAATTAAGCAAAGCTCTCAGGTACGAGAATCCAGATTCCGCAGGGTTGGCAATCCTCGCAACGTATTCTACGTTGGAGTATTTCATTTTTTACACGAAACGCGCATACCAGTGCTTATTCGACAATAATCATTGAATTTATAGTCACAATATTGATTTTTTCAAGACTTTGATGAATGTTGTGACAGATTATGATCAAATGATTTTATTTAATTCGCTGTAAATTACCAGACAATAAAAAAGTTTGTGAGATTTTACTTTATCAATTTCACTCTATCAGAAAGAAAGTGATAAATTTTTGATACTTTCCGATCATCACTCATTATTCATAACAGAAACATCCGTGTTTTGTTGATAAAATTTCCTGTAATTTTATCATATCTCAATGACATTAATATGATTGGGTAAAACGCTCGGCCTAAAATATTTCAATGTAAATCATGACCTTCCGCTCGCTCGCCAACGCGCTTGCAAAATATATCGATACGCTGTGTATTGTAGATGTCCGAAAAATGAGAATGTTTATATTCTGCGCGCAAACGAGCAACAATATGGCAATACTGTTGTGCCGCATATTAAATTATTAATGGAGTTTTCGTGTTGCCGCGGAAAACCGGTCACCGCACATTTCCCAGCGACGAGTGCTGCCACTTTTACTTCCACATCGAGCTTTTTTTCACTTTTTCCCTTTTCCTTTTTCGAGAAAATCGTAATAACTGGAAAACTGAGCCGAGTGTGTAGTATACAATCGCTCGAGTGGCTCTACTTCCGATTTGTGCTTGCGTTTTTGTCAGAAAAATGCGATCCACTACGTTTTTGAGCAAATGCCTCGATATTCAATATGATCCATTTCATTCACATTTTATAATTGGAATAAAAGTAGATTATTTTATGAGTAGAGAGGTACCTTTCAAAAAACACGAGGGTTGCAGGAAAAAAATTTATTATAGGCATTTTGCTACTCACATCCAACTTTTATGTCAATGTCGAATTCAAATGCGTAAATTTTTGTATTTGTGACTGAAATACGCTTTTTGTAAAATAGTATGTACAATACGTTCAAACTATAATTTTCAAAAAATACTGATGATAATATTACAAATTATAACTAGTAAAATCATAATTAAACTCTTTTTTTTCGTTCTGAGTCTTAGGCATTGTTAAAAATTGTAAACAATAAAAACGATAAAAATGTACAATTTTAACTAACACGAAAGACTCTTAAACAAATTGTTTTCTTATAATTTTGAACTTTTGCAGAATCTTTTATCAACGACTAGTGTATCAAATACCAAATCATTGCATTGAAATTGAAAAATGCACGTTTACTCGAAACGCGTGATCTTTTATTCAAAAATTTACAAATGTGAGTTAAAAAAGGTATTAAATGTGATACAGTTTAGTACCTCAATAATTTAGGGCTTAAAAAATGTTAATCCATTGTTTGAGTGAATTGGTATATTGCAAATTAATTAATCTAATTAGCATGCAATTTAATCTATTTGCTTTGATGTCATTACAATTAGCATACAAGGGAATTAGCTAGATGGTGACTTGGGTTACCTCAATTATTTCGTGAAATGCAGGATAGTAATGTGTTTATGCGCGTATGTATACGTGGTTCGAGTAGTTATAGACCGAGATTATTTGTAAAATTATTCTTTAAAATTGAAATATTTATTTTGTAACTGTAAAATATAACTATTCACTTTTTAACTCTAACAAATATTTGAAGAAATGAATTTTTTGAGAAACAGTTATTTTTAACTTCTGCTTTATGTGTAATACTGACAACCGTTCCAATAAACTTTTTCGAAAATTTTTCAAAACTTTTTAAAAGATCGTCAACATAGCTGCCAAAATTTGAAATAAGTTGATTAAAAAAGTTATTCTGGAATTATTTATTAATCTGCATGCGTCTGCATGAATTTGGAACGAAAATAACATTTTTGTTATAAAAATAGATAAAAATTTTTTTTAATAAACTATACAATGTATGGAAAACATTTCTGATGAAGTATTCTGAAATTTTCTACACTTTAACATACAACAAAAAAGATGCACATGAATTCTTATCAAAATTTGTCAAAATAAATATGATTAGCATTTCGAAAGTTATAAATTACATTAAAAAAAATTTTATTACTTTTTCAAAGGTAATAAAAAAAGGTAACACCATGCAAATTCAAAAAATTTTCTAAATCCCGAAATAGATTCAAAAAACATGACGAAGTATTGCGAGTTATTTATTTTTTCAGCTGTTCAAACACTCATTCTAATGACTCAAATTTTTCTTGAAAAATCATTACAACCTATGTATTTAACACCTAAGAAAATCTTGACGATAAAAAAAAATTGCCAAAAGTTGTGCAGGCTTTTTTAAGTAATTCGATCTCGAATTCATAGAAATTCACTTTTATATGATAATTTCATAAAGACAATTTCCAAACATTTTTAATGCCTGAAATTAGACAGAATCATCAAATTTTTTTTTTACTATTATCAACTTCAAATATTTTCAAATATAATTCTGAAAACTTTTCCTCGTCATTTATTATAAGTCTGTAAAAACCTGAAAAACCTTGGCATCTTTACTCGAAGACTTGGTATAATCTCAAAAGTCGCTTCACGCACTCGAGTAGAAATCCAACACACTTTTCTCTCCACCTCCTCGGTCTCCAGTCAGGGAGAGAAAGGTCTTGACGTGGAAAAAGCAAAGATAACATTTAGCCCGAACCCCCAGAAATATTCTAATCTCCCTTCAGAAGTCACGGGTTTGTGCGCCGAGGGCGTCCTGTCTTTCCGTAGGGCACAACAACAGCTGACAGCTGCACAAAAGTTCTCGCGTCAGCTATGCACCGCCGACGTTCGAATAATGGACCATCATGCAATAACAGATACGGCTATTTTATGAAACTGCGAAAATATGCAGGAATTTTATACGAAAAGCCGTGATGGATTCACCGGAGATGAAAACAAAGCGTGAGAAGGGAGAGCTGATGAAACTTTTATTCTGAAGATGAATGATCATGAATAACAGAGGCGTTCGTTCAGAATATGACCGAGAGTAATTGTTCGAAAAATCGATGTAAGTACGGTACTTTTCTACATTTCAATTTTTAATAATTCAATTCTCCATATTTAAAAAATCGTAGTAACCATTTTTTTTAAAATATCTTAGCTGCTTGCACAAAATAACTATTATCACAATATTACTCATGCGATCGTCACTCGCTTCGCTCGTTCGAAAAAATCCGCACTCATGAAAACACTATTCTTGACCTCTTGACATAAAATAGCTAATTCCACTAAATAAGCGCATCGCGAGATCACTGTAGTGACTGGTTTACCGCACGCTAGAGAAATTACTGCTAACGCCAGGACCCCACGCCGTGATTAATAGAAACATACGGCATTCTCAGGGCACAATAACTTTTGTTATTGCTTCTTTTCTTCATAGGACAAATGAAAATCGCCATAAACGCGTGATGTATGGCTTGCACATTGTCCCGTCACACGTGAATCGACGTGCCGAAACTTTCCCGAGCGTTAAAGCCGCGTGCACGAGACGCGGCACCCCCTACGCGGCGGTCGGGAATGCGAGGATTATTTCATAAACACAATGTGCGTGAGCCTGCGGAATTTCGCGGTGCGTCGGGGTACATAAAAGCCGTGACTCACGCGGCCTCTCGTCACATGCCAGACGATCTCTACTTGTCTTTCGTAATCCCGCTTAACATGCGAGCTGCTCACGGGCTTTTAACCGTTTTTTCCTAACCCTCGAAAATCCTCCGCGTAATCCCGTTGCGTATTTTAACCCTTCGTGCAACTTCTATCGGACGTATTAACCTGCGCCTACCTTGGATCGACGCCAACTGCCCTACTTCCGGTACGTGCGCCGACGAAAAAAAACGAGGAAGCGGCCTAGGCAGAAAAAGTCATTTTCGAATACTTTGTCACGATGCAACTGAATATTTTTGGGTTACATGGAACTGTTACGATTGAGAAAAAAAATAAATATTATACGTCTATCCAATACTTAAAGTGTTGCATCTTCTGAAAAAAAATAAATTTCTTCTGTACCAAATTCTGTCTTATTTCAATCGCATTGAACATCTTTTTATCAGAATAAATATTCAATTACTCCTAACTTCATTCTGTTATTTTCATTTTAAAAATTTCACGACAATCATGTAAATTACCATGCTAGATCGTAAAATTATTTAAATATCAAGTCAGTCGCGCAAGCGTATTAAGCGACAAAAAATAAAAGTTCAACTCGGTACACGCTTTTCTCAAGACATCATACATTTTTTTCCTAGCCAAAATGATAGATAAAATTCGTTGCTCACCTTGCGAAGCGCGATTCATTATTTATCCAGTCGACAGCAATATTTGGATGGACTCGGGGAACATTTTGCAGTGTTGACTGTGTAAAAGTTCCATCAAAATTGTCAATATAGTCAGCAGAACTTGCAGACTCGTAGCGCTCGTAACGAATAAAACGGTTCATAAACGTATTCATAAGAAACGGCATGAAGAAAACGAACAAAAGTTACAGTGCAGCTCTTGGGACTGGAAATCAGTTGTTTTATACGAGCACATTCCTGACGTTATGTCGCGGTAGATGACAAAACGTGAGCTCGTAAAACAGGATCGACAAAAGCTGGAAAAGCTTGAATTTCTTTGGTTCGATGAATTCTAAAATATTTTTTCTTAAGAAAGATATTTACATTTTATTAACGGGAAAAAAAATGCAGCGATTGAGTTTTTTTTCTGTGACTTGTATTAAACAGACTTTCGGTAAACTATAATATTTGTCTATAAGTGAAACTTCTGATTTTAAATGGAGTATATTAATTGAAAATTTATCTAAAATTTTGAGAAACGTCTAAAACTTTTTATGATGTTCCAGATACCTGTGGCGTCAGATCACGAAAGCTATCGTGTTCTCATTAAATCGAACGATTATGCGCGAAACGCAGGGACCGAGGCCCAGGAGTCATCCATTACTGCACCTCGGAAATTTATGCGCTACAAGTTACTTCTGAACGCAGTTTGTCAAATTAATCGCAGCGAACCGCAGGAATTAACTGTCTTGTATAATGTTTCTTGTGCATCAAGAACATCAAGTGAGACTTTTATGCAAATCCACAGCCATTGCGAATTCCATAAAATTATTAAATGCTTGGTAGGTAAAATAATAGTATAGCATGGATTAACAATTTCCTTAGGTTGATGAACCAGTTACTTTCTTCGTCGCTGTGTTGAAATTTTTTTTTTAATTTTTCAGGAGAATTGTTAAAGTTTTTTGTAATTTATGTATTATTTTAAAATTCCTCAGATTTTTATAAATAAATTTCGGAATATAATGTAGAATATGAAGAAATGTCTATGGTCGCAATAATTTTCCAAGTAAAAAAAATTTTGTGCGGTAGAAGTTTTTATAAGTACTTGTTTTCTGTCCTTATAAATATTTAAAATTTGGATGGTTTCATTTCTATCAACGATTTCTCTATTCTTTCATTGTAAATTTTTCAGAAGTAAAGTTCATATATTTTCGATTCAAATTTTTATGTTGCGCAAGTTGAACTTCCATACTCCATGAAAAAAAATTTAAATCTGAGAAAAGTATACTGTAGTCATGTACTTCTCTAGTTCTTAATGTGTTAAAAATGTTCATCTTATTTTTCTGTTTCTTATTATAGAGTCTATACCATTGAAATAAGAATTTATTAAAACATAATAAATATATTAAATATGAATATATTCTTTGATTGTAATGCACTTAATTATTTGAGTTGTAAAATTTTAGAAGTAAATAATCCCAGATTTTTTTTTTTTTCTTATTGAAAATAAATGTTAAATTTTGTTTACTACTATTTAATTTTGACAAGTAACGGATTGAAATTTGATTATTATCATAGAGTTGTATTTATGAATTCTTTGCTGCCTCGAAATAATATTTCAAATAATTTCATAGTTTTCTTTTCATTTTACGTGAAAATATATGTGTTCTTATGAAATTTATTTTTGTATAAGATTTATGATTTTTGGTTTTTGTTTTCAGATTAAGGATTTTTATTTATTTACTTATTTTTTTTTTGTTCGAGATTTAACATTTTTTAATTTTTTTTTTTTTTTTTTTTTAGTTTTTATTTTTTTTTTTTTTTTTTTTTTTTTTTTTTTTTTTTTTTTTTTTTTTTTTTTTTTTTTTTTTTTTTTTTGTTTTTTTTTTTTTTTTTTTTTTTTTTTTGTAAATTCGGAAAAATAATTTTATCGTTTTTTGAGTATCATTATTCATACCTGTTTGTAAAATCTAAAAGTATAATATTTCAAAATCTACAGAATTGTATAATAAGTTGAAAGTTATTTAAATTTTTAATATTTTCATATGTAATTAAACAATCATGATTTTTTTCTGAACGCTTTATTATTGAAAAATCAATAATACAGCAATATTCTCTAATTATGTATGGAAATTAATATCAACTATATTTAAATGTCAATCCACTTATTATTTTAGATAATAAAAGAAAAAAAGTGTCATACTTTAGAAAATTAAATATTTTAACGGAATGTATAAAACAGAATAAAAAAATATTAAAAAAAAAAATACAAAGAATAATATTAAACATATCAAATCTCAAAGCATTCCATAAGTTGACAAGATATTTTTTTTCGAACTCAAAACTGTTCATTTCAAATTATTATTCGTTTTCTTTCTTGAAATTTCATTAATCAAATTCTCTATCGAATTCGATTCTCTTACAGTTTTTTACTAAAACGTTGACATATACAACTTGAAGTTATTGAATCATTTCCTTCCACAGTCATTATTTCTTAAGTTTTAATTTACCAGTTTCTAGATTCCTCAAAAGTGGAAACATAAATTATCTATTTTTAATCATTATTTATTTCCACTAATTCTGCTTACATAACATTAGTTCTAACCAAAAAAGTTTAACATTTTTTTCTGTATTAGGTTCTTTTTTACGTGTATTTGATCTTTAACATTGCAATTAACTGGAAGAATTAATATTTTTTTTATTCCAAGCGTTCTTTTAGGTAAGATAAACTCTTTTTAGACTCATCACTGAAAATTTTGAGCTATCATCTACTGACAAACCCAAAAAAAACTGACCAAATGCATTGAAGACGTATCTTAAAATCACACAATAAATAAGTCATGCAAGAACAGGTCGTAAATGACTCAGGTGATTCGTATTCATAATTTTCGAAGTTGAACGTCATCTCTTACAAACCCGGGCTTGCAATATGTCAAAATAAATTGTCAGGAACGAGGTTGTATCAACCACAACCGAGTTAAGTAAACAATCTCGTCATATGCGTCGAATGCAGGGATAAACATTGCGTTTGGGATGAGGACCAGCTGGAGGAAAAGGACGCGACGCTGCCGTCAGAACCGTCATCGCGCTCGTCAAAGCGGAAAAAAGTCAAGGAGAGTTGCCGACTGAAAAAATAATATTAGTGCTTTTCAGTCAAAGAGGCCGATCTCGATGCTTCCGACGTCTCGTTCACGGTTGCATCGTTTGAAATTTTTGGTTCGGAGTTTTCTGATTTTTCCCCTTTCTTATTCACTCTCTGCTGTCAATAATATTTTTTTACAAAATGTGTAATGTTTGCAGAGCAATAATAAAAATATTTATTGACATGTAATACATGCATTATGCAGGCTCCACTTAAAAAAAAAAGAAAAACCTAAAAGAACAATAGTTAGCAACATAAAAAACGTAATTACTCATATTATTCAGGTTTCATTATTGTAACTTTTAGCCGGACTTTCTACGTATTCTCCTGCTGCCTTGAATTTGTAAAATGGCTGACACATCCAATACGCCAGGCATAGACAGCCGCAATATTAATATTTCCCGGATCCGCGTGTACGCTGGGATTTTCTCGGTGGATTTATCGGAAAATAGATTCCAGTAAAAATGGATACAATGTGTTTTCCGGAACATCACACAATATGTTCCTAACGTTCGGGGAAACCTCGAAATTGCAATTGCAAAGGTGCATGAAATGATGAAAACGAAGCATCTTTTATTTACGCCTTAAGGGGGTCTTCTACCTTGTGGCCTCGTTTTTGATACTGTTTTTTGACAATGGATTGTAGGGGAACCAATAATGCAATCAAGGTGCGGTTTTT
>JAPYZL010087007.1:0-14983 GCA_030522825.1 Platygaster orseoliae
CGAATTTTGAAAAATGGTAAAGGAAAAATCGTCTTAGAATCGCATGAGGATTCTATGGTTTTCGGTAGTTGCGGTGATTAAATTACACCCTGTATATGATATGAATAAACATTATTGATAATCATCGAAAAATATTATGAAAAGACTTAAAAACCTTTTATGTATTTATTGATTTTAGTTAATTTCTTATTCCCTTCATTGTTAAATTTAAACGAATACATCCATTTGATTCCTGATAGTTTCAGAAATTTTATTCGAAACTTAAAGAATAAAGTGAAAATTCTAAACAATTCTGAATGTTTAGGTTTTACATATTTTTGTGAGGAAACAGTGAAAATTTCTTTACAACATATTCTTAAATAATGAAACTGCAGAAATTTCATGTTTCACTTGATAAAGTAAAGTCTGAAGAAGAAAATGATGACGTTCATTTTTCAAAACCAATTTAATTCTTAAAGTACAATGCTATTTTTAAAGAATTAGACATAAACCTACTTGAAACCGTATAGAAACGTTTAATTTACATTATACATCTTTTATTTGTAATACAAAAATGGTTTTACATACAAAAAAGAACTACAAAGACCTGTTTCAACAACTGTTATGTAACTCATTGCTTTTGTACATGTTATGTAACTTTTTCATTTTTTTATACCGGTTGCCTTCAAATGGAACCAGCCATCAAAGATTGAAATTTTTCAATCAAAATTTTCAGATCCTTCTATTTTTACATTTATTTTCTTACATTTGAAATATTTGAGGTGACAATAATTGAAAAAATTTGTTCCCTAAAGGTTTTTTTCTTCGAAGATTTTTTTATTCCCCAGATTCGTATCTAAATTGGTACCACATACGTAGTAGAAAAGAATAAAGCATTTGAAGGTGACCCTTAATGACCATATTTTTTACGGGAATCCCCGCTATCTGAAAATGTGAAATAAACGAGTTTTAGTCATTAAAGCCTCTGTTAGTATAACCGTTGCGACGAAATAAACATTTTTTGCAAAACACGCACAAAAAAGGTGCTTTCTGCACCTGAAAACAAACACGAAGGACGTGCATTTCCGACCAGCGATTTGGTGTCGATCATTTCGAAGTGAGCGTCACGTGTTATTGCGTGTTTTTGGTTCTTATTACCTAGGAGAAGGTTTCATTACCGACAGAAAACCAGGGATGAAAAACTCAATGGCGGCCATTTTGAACTATAGTTCAAAATGGCCGCCGTTGTGCTCTGTCGGAAATGCACCCCCTTCGCGTTGATTTTCAGGTGCGAGAAGCACCTTTTTGTGCGTATTTTGCAAAAAATATCGTTTGCAACTTGGACCTGAGGTGTGGCTTTGTTCTCGGACCAATTTATCAGCCTCGGCAAATAAATTGGCCCTCGCCCAAAAAGCCACGCATTAGGTCCTAGTTACAAAATATACTATTTTGTGTTCTAGTTCAATAAAATGGAAAACGGTTTGTTCGAACGAGAACGAGTCGGTGTCGACGACTTTGTTCTATTGGAAGACACTGAAAGTGAAGAAGCTTTCATCGACAATTTGAGGAAGCGATTCCATCAGGACATCATCTACGTGAGCCATTTTTTCATTGTTTCAAATGATTATCATTGATTCAAAAACCAAAAAAGCAGTTTTATTTGCAAACATGTTCAAAAGTTCCATTTTGGTGTAAAAAAACGCCGGTTACAATTTTTTAAACTTAATTTTGTTGCACAATGGAACCTGACTAAGAACATCTACAAATTTCATTAGCAAATTTCAACCTCAGAATACGAAGTAAATTATGCTTTTTCATGTAACTGAAACTCTTTACAGAAATTAAGCATTTGTTTAACTAAATGTATTGCAATTTGATTCAAGCGTTTTTCTGGTATATGGGATTCAGAGATGGATCTTGGAAAAAATAATCCATTTACTTTCTTTTTCAGACTTACATCGGACGAGTCTTGGTATCCGTAAATCCGTACAAAAGTCTACCGATTTACGATTCGGAAACATGCCAGTTATATCATGGAAGAAATTACGTTGAAGTTGCGCCTCACTTGTAAGTTTTTTTTATAAAAAACTATTTTAACTTTGTCTTGGAAAAAGTCTTTTTTACAATTTGAAATAACGAATTCACAGATTTGCGCTAGCTGAAATGGCGTATCAGGTCTTGATCAAAGACAACCGAGATCAATGTATCCTCATCTCAGGTAAGTTTTTATTTGTATGGAATTTTTCGTATTTTCATACAATAAAACAGCTTTTCCGATTTCACATTTTTTAAATTTATAGTTTGACGTAAAAAATCTTAATTCCAAAATTCAAAAAATCGTAGATTCCACCACGAAAATCAGTTTCAGAGTATATTTGTTCAAAGTATTTGTAAGAATTTAATAACTTTCCAGTAACGTACTTTGAAGAGGTGGGGGGGGGGGAAGATCTTTTTTTTCGGGTTAGGAGTTAGGAAAATAATACTCATACATTTTTTTCATAAACAATTTTTTAGATACAAAAATTAAGTTTTTCATTAACAGAAAAGATAACGTCGCCATTTGACATCAATATTTGATTGAGAGCAAATCTTTAATATTTTCTTCATTACAATAAAAAAACTCAAAATAAACTTTTCTCGCTTTAATCGTTACAAATTTAGAAAAAAATCCTCATAACCTAACATTGCTTCAGTCTTAATTTACATTGAAAGAATTGCAAGATTTGATAATCTACTTAGACTCATAGTTGATCTTAAGTAAAGTTTCATCAATTTGAGCTTGCTAAATGATCTTCTAAAGGAAACAACTAAAACAGTTCAAAATATTTGCAAAGCTGTCGCTAATTTCTTGTAAGCCTCTAGCCCCATTGACCAAATGATTAAAAAAAGTTGTTCATGCAAGATAACAATCTTCTCTTCGTTTCTCCCTGCTCTTTTTGCTATAAGTAGGACGTCCCGAATATCGTTGAACAAGTCTTCGTTGTCCAAGTCATCTGAATAAAACTCTGCAAGTTTCTGGCTTTTTTGTTTTATTTTAAGAAGCTTATCTGAATCTTCGGAAAGTTACATTATTTTCTCAAAGTCGCAAAGAAAACCAAAACGTTCATGGAGCTTCTGCAAATTTGTGAAATGTGTAGATATTTTCATTAGAAGTTTATTCAAAACTTCAACCAGAGATCTTCGCATTTCCCCTTATGAATTCAATCCAGTATCTTCAAATACACTCGTGTAAAAAAATTTCTTTGCCTAGCTCTGTCAAAGCTTTGTCTACAGTTGACCCAACTTTGTCTAACTTTGCCAAATATTTCCCATTTTTGCGTAACTTTTCTTTATTCTGCGAAAGATTTCCTGTTTTAAAAACGTAGCCCAAACTTAGCTTAATTTTCCCTAAACTTTTCCTGAAGGTTTTCAAAACTTTGTTCAACTCCACTATATTTTTTTTCTGTTTTTGCAAGACCTTCACTCATGTAAAAAAAATTCTTTGCCTAACTTTGCAAAGCTTTACCTAAAGTTGGACCAACTTCACCAACTTTGCTTAACTTGACACAGATTTTCCCATTTTTTCCTAACTTTTCCTAACTCTGCGAAAGATCGCCTGTTTTGAGAACTTATCCCAAACTTTGCTTAGTTTTCCCTAAACTTTTCCTGAGGTGTTCAAAACAATAAAAGTTGGCAAAAATTATAAAAACTTCAAGCAAAGTTGACGCGAAGAGAGAAAAAGTTGATGCAAAGATAGGAAAAGCTAGCCAAAGTTAGACAAAGTTATGCAAAGAAAAAATTTCCTTTAGTGATGTTTCACCAAATTGTTCAGTCATGTACATACGAATATGTACATGAATTTGCCTTTATAAAGAAATATTACATAAAAATTGTAAAAAACAATCTGAAAAATTATTACGGAACTTCGGGTACGGAGTTCCTTTGTATAAAGAACTCGAAATACGAGAGGAAGGTGGGGCAAGTCATTTTTTTCCCTAGGCGCTTATTATCCTAAGTATACCACTGCAACTTTCATTATTTTTAGGAGAATCCGGTGCCGGAAAAACTGAGAGCTCTCGAAAAATTCTCGAATTTATTGCCACGGCTACATGCCACGATGAGAAAGTGGAGACCATCAACTCAAAGTTAATCGGAAGCAATCCAGTTCTTGAGGCTTTTGGAAATGCGAAAACGAAAAACAACGACAATTCTTCGCGTTTTGGAAAATACATGGATATCCAATTCGATTCTCTCGTAAGTTTTGTTTTTTGTTAAAAAACTCTTAAGAAAAAACTTTCAAGGATTCAGTTGAGCAAGACAACAAAATTTGCACGTCTTAAATACTGAGATTCATTTTTTTAGGGACACCCGATTGGTGGTAACATCTTGAATTACTTATTGGAAAAATCAAGAATTGTGAATCAATCCCTTGATCAGCGAAATTTCCATATCTTCTACCAACTACTTGCTGGAGCAAGCGCTGCAACTTTGGAACAACTGTCGCTTACAAGGGACATCGATTCTTACAATTATTTGAGCAATGGCGTGAGTATTTCAATCGTATTAAATTAACAAAATTAAAGTCAGAAAAAATTTTTTTTTTATTTTTATATTATATTTATTCAGAATGTAAGTGTAGTTGTGCATTATAATTTTGAAAAATAGCAGGGGACCGGTCAAGGAATTCCTATTGATGATGTTGGTCAATTCAACGTTGTGATGAAGGCCATGGAAACCATGGAAATTTCGGGCTCCGAACAACAGGATTTAATCGCGACCGTTGCTGCTGTTTTGCATTTGGGAAATATCGAATTTACGGCGAATGATAAAACTGTGAAAATTTCCGACTTGAGCCCAGTGGAAGCTGTTGCTAAAGTAAGGAATTGACTGATATTATACTTTAGATAGCTTTTTTCCCACCTCAAGTACACTCATAGAGATACTTTTGATAAGAATTCGTGATTTTAGAAATTTTTTAGAAATAGATTTAACAAAAAGTTCAACCTGTAAAAACTGTAAAAATAGTTTTCAGTAACTATTATTGCATAAAATAATTATAAGACATAAAATGAAATTCAAACGATGATAAGTTTTTTTATCTTCACATTTCTCCGTATGTAATACTAATTTTGAATGTGAATTCAGCTGTTGGAATGCTCCGAGATAGAACTGATTGCTGCTTTAACCCATCGCACGATTATAGCTGATAGCGATGTCGTTGTTACAAAATTGAACGAAGAACAGGCGTATTTCGCAAGAGATGCTCTGGGTAAATGTTGTGTAAACTTTTTATTATGAAGTTCATAATTTTCATAAAAATTTTCTTTCACATTTCACAAATTCATTATTTTTATTAATTTACTTGGTATACTATTTTACACTACATTAATTTATCAACTTAAGTAATTTTAATAATCCACAATAAAGTTTATTACTATTATAAATAACCATTTTTAACATTTTATAGCAAAGTCTTTGTACGACAGAGTCTTTACTTGGCTTGTTGCAAGACTTAACAAGTCGCTTCAGCCAGAAGTGCACCAGAAGAAAAAATCCAAGTTGATGGGTATCCTCGATATCTACGGTTTTGAAGTTATCGAAAAAAACAGGTATAACATATTTTATCTGAGTTTTTTGTGTTCTAATGAATATCTGCCTAAATGAACGATTTGTTATAGTTTCGAACAGTTCTGCATCAACTACTGCAATGAAAAGCAGCATCAACTTTTCATCAAACTGGTACTCAAGGTTTGTAAAGTTTTTATTTATTGCTATGCCCTATGAAATACGAGTTTATCGTAAGATGGTTTCTTTTGGAAGAGCATTTAAAAGTAAAAAAATACATTTTTTTTTTATAATGAGTTTTGTGTTATAATATAATTTTTTATATTGTTTGTTTGTGCTTCGATGCAATTTTGAGAGTATTATGGATACTTCATTTAATTTTCTGTATGTATTGATTTTCTGACCATTTGGGACAGTTAAACAAAAATTTCTTGAAATAAGATGAATTTTGTAATGAAATAAATTCTATTGAATCCAACGTATGAAGGTTCATTTTCTCATTTTCTTGCTATCAGTCGGAACAAGAAGAGTACTTGCGAGAGAACATCACTTGGGAACACGTGAATTTCGCCGACAATGAGATAATCTGCAAGTTGATTGAGGAAAAGCACAAAGGTACAAAAATTTTAACACTTTTCAGTTTTTGCAGACTGCAAATATTGTTTCTTTTCTTAAACTTTTGAAATTTCAATCGAAAAAATTCTTTATAAGTAATTTTAAGGTTTTGACTTTGATTTTACATCAAAATAAAACAAATATTAAATATTAATTCATCTGTTCAGTCATCTTTTCTTTATTCAGTTGCGTTGCTCTTTAACCCACAATAATCGAATAAATGTCTTGTATCTTTTTCAGGGATCATTTCGTTGATGGACGAAGAACTCTTGCGACCAGGCAAGTCCACGGATTTGACTCTTCTGGAAAAATTGAATTCACGTTTGGGAGACCACAAACACTACATCAGCTATGAGAAAGCAGACTCGCAGACCCGCAAAACCATGGGGCGCGATGTGAGTAATTTGAAATTCAAAGAGAAATTTTTATTTTCAGGGAGTCCATTCAAATTTAGAATTCTTATACATTCTTTACTTTTCAGAAATTTTTTCAATATTATGAAAATATTTGGTCTTTTTAAGAACAGATATTTTCGAAATTTATCCAGTGTCAAACTTCAAACTCTTAAAATATTTTCATCAATTTAAAATTAAGTACAGCGTTTTTTAAACCTTATAAAAATTCTTGCTTTACAGGAATTCCGTTTGATTCATTACGCTGGTGACGTGACATACAATATCAGAGGATTCCTGGACAAAAACAACGACCTCTTGTATCGAGATTTGTGTGGAGTCATGTTCAGCTCCAAAAACAATATCGTGAAGGTAAATAATAAATTTTAATTTCTTGAAAGAAAATTACAGAAGAAATTTTGGGGTTGCATTTTTGTAAAACTTTCAAACATTATTCTTTAAACTCGAGAGTACTCTTTGGAAAAAGTGTTTTTGTTCAATTCGTCCAATGATTTTTGATTAAAAACTTGAAATTCACAGGCTTGTTTCGACAAAGTCGAGTTATCTGATAAGAAACGACCAGAGTCAACGATAACTCAGTTCAAGAACAGCTTGAATGATCTCATGGAAATTCTAATGGGCAAAGACCCAACTTACATTCGGTGCATCAAACCGAATGACGAAAAGATTCCCAACGATTTTAATGAAGAACTTGTGCTGCACCAGATCAAATACTTGGGTCTAATGGAGAATTTGAGAGTGAGACGAGCTGGCTTTGCTTATCGAAAATCCTACGGTCAGTTCCTCAATCGCTACAAAGCTTTGTGTCCGGAGACATGGCCTGTTTATAAAGGGCCAGCCAAAGATGGAGTTGAAATTCTTATGAACCATCTTGGCTGGAAGCCGGAGGATTATGCAATGGGAACGTGAGTGTCTTGAAGTTAAAGTTGAAGAGAATATTTTCTAGACAAATGATACTTAAGAACACATTTCTCAACGTACGCAAAAAAGAAAATAAACAGTTGAATAGTAAAATCCTGCTCATAATTTTTCCAGAACGAAACTATTTATAAGGTCCCCGAAGACTTTGTTCAACATTGAAGACGCATATCAGTTCAAAAAGAATGATCTTGCTGCAATCCTGCAAAGCAAATGGAAGGGCATTCTGCAAAGAAGGAAGTACTTGAAGATGCGTGAAGCAGCCATAGTTTGCCAGAAAAATATGCGGAAAGTGCTGGCGATTCGCAAGGCAAAGAAAAGAGCCGAAGCTATTGTAAAGCTCAAAAAGTAAGATTTTCACTGAAGTACATGATCTTTAAGCTTCAAGTGGAAATATTATATTGAATAATGCTGAGAAATTATAACATTACACTTTTTTTTGCAATGAAGCTTCGTCAAAGGGTATATCACGCGACACGATGAGCCGAATAATCAAAACAAGGCGTTCATTCAACTTGTGAAGGTGAATTGGCTTTTCAAATTGGCGGACACGATTCGTGGCAAGGAAACAATCTTGAATCAGATTTGGCCTCCATGTCCTGCAAGTTGTAAAGAGGTTAGAATGCGATTTCAAACTATGCGCGGAATTAAAAAACTTCTACAAAACGATTAGATTTACTCAAATAAGACAACAAAATAATAAAATCTTTCAATTTCAAGGCTTCAGAACTGTTAAAAAAAATGCAACACGCCAACTTGTGCAGGAAGTATCGGTTGTCCTTGTCAGCAGCTGATATCGAGCAATTTAGGTTGAAAGTTCTTGCCGAACGAATTTTCAGGGGCAGAAAGAGGTCTTACGAAAGAAGCATCGGTGAAATGTTTGTGATGAATCGCTTGACAGAAGAGCAGACGAAGTTGGCAACAGAGGCAAAAATTGTGCAAGAGGGCGAAGTTTTTGAAGTAAGTATACATAGAGAAACAGAAAAAAAATCAGTTGAGGCGTAGTGCATTTTAGAAGTTTATGGTACCATGAAGACTGTGCCCCGAGGCGAAATTCAAAGACTCCCTTCGAGCTCTCTAAATGCTCTCTCCAACTGAGTTCGAGCCGATGTTTTAAGAGAACTAATAGGACACATAGCGAGTATTTGAATAAGTCGAGAATATACATCTTGTGCTCACTAAAGCCTCTTTCATCCTCTCGAAAGCCTACTTAGTCCGAATTTGAAATTTTCGAGCTTTTTCGAGAAAAAAGAGTACTTACTCAACATTAATATCTGAGCGTTAATCTCTCCTCGTGCTCTTCTCAACCTCTGTAAGTGTTCTCCACGTCCTGGCCAAATACTCGTTTAATGCTATTCAAAACCTACTCCAATGCTTTCTGAATACTTCTTTAATCCTCTCCAAATCCTCCCTTAATTCTCTTTAAATCCTCCCTTAATCCTCTTATGACCTTCCCTTTATACCCTGCTTTTTTAATTAAAAGCTTTAAATGAAATGATGCTTGGCAACCAATATTTAATAAATGTATTTATTGCACGTACAAGAACAATATTTTGAATGAACATTGTTATCAATACATGATATATTATCATTACATATCGGTTAGGCGATATTGTTCTTGCAATCATAAGCCAGTCGGTTGGAATATTAACCCTTAGTGACTCTCCATTCCATAAAAATTATGAGTTACACAACCTTGATCTAAAAAAACTGAAAAAAAAACACTATAAAAGTTTCTCAGGTGTAATTGAGAATGACAAGTGAAAATCAGTTCATTAACTTAACCTAATATTTTTAAATAACCTAGTAATGACTGCGCGATGAAATTCATCAATCTCCTCGATCCTCCACTATCTACACCTATGGCAATTAACCTATACTACCAACCATCATAACCTAAAAAAGGAAAACCTTTCCTCTATATTTCCCGCATATTAACGTTGCTAAAAAGCATGTGAAAAATCAAAAACAAACATGCATCACTTCCTTTTTTGCGTTGTTCCCGTACAACAAAAATTCTCTTTTGGCCTGTTGTCAGTCGTCCAATAAATCCAATAGTAATCCCAAACTGATTTTGCACTACACTATCACATTAACACTAGCATACGCGATTGAAAAAATGACTTGTAATTGAATATTCGGGTTTTGAATTAATGATCACTGAAAAAATACCCGTCTTCGCCATCTTGGCAGAATGTAAACATTGGAAATTTACTTGGCGTCGATTTTTCAAAAATATGAGACCAAGTGGGCAGTGGCGTAGCTACCGCGGGTCTGACAGGTTAGTTTCACCCAGGCCCCGCAGCTCAGGGGGCCCCCAAAAGAATTTTTTCCTACAATTTTACTCTTTTTTTTTTTTTAGAAATCAGATTCAAAAAGTTCGACAACCTTTTTTTTCTAGACATCAAATTCGTAAGTTTGACGACCTTTTTTTTTATAAATCATATTTTCATGAAGCCCCCGCAACGGTATATCCTGCGTACGGGCCTGAAGAGTAAATTTATTTTCCGAGGGCCCCTTCCAATTGGTCAAGCCAGGGCCCCCTAAATCGAAGCTACGCCACTGCAAGTGGGAGAGAGTTGGAAAGAGAACTGAAAAGGATATTTAGTTCTGTTCGAGATTTCTGCTTTTACTTCTTTCACGATAGATAAGAATACGTGTTATGTTCAAATTTTATTAGTTTCTTTCTCTGTTTTCTTGGGAGAGAGAAAAATTTGTCTTAATTCACTTATTGATTTTCCATCATTGTCGCCCAAACCTCCCTGTGAGCTCCCTTCGTACTCTGTTCCGTCAGCTCTATGCACCACCATGCACTACTACTTCTCTTAAGGTATTACGTCCATAGTTGAATTTCTGAGATAGATTTTTATGAAAAAAATCACAAATAATCTTGTATGCGTACTAGGTGAATCTGCAAAATTTCAGCTTGATTCACTGTCTAGTTTTTCGTAAAAAAATTCTTAAATTTAACATGTATTCAAATGGGCAGAAGCATATTTTTCAAAATTTCCGAAAAACCACGAGATAGATTTTTCTAAAAATTTCACCATAGTTGAAGAATGAAATTTCACGTTATTTGCCGTATTAGACACGAATTTTTATTGTACCGTTTTTTCGAAAAACTTGCTTTTCCTACTCGATTAGCAAACTTGGCAACACTGTACTTGATCGTATTCCATAACAGAATGATCTCTCACTCTAGTGTAAAAAAAGACAGCACGCTGCGGTGTACTGCGGTGTTCCCGCGACCAAAAATAAAACAATGAACTGAAGTTAGCGGTAGCTTGCGTCTATCTTCATCATAGACGTAATACCTTAAGTCTCGCGTAAAGTTCGATTCTTTGATATAGAGGTTTTACCGAGTACTAGGCGAGTTTCTACATTGGTTAAAAGCTCGCTATAACCTCGCGAACAACTCTTTCTTTCGTCACAGAGCATGCAGAGAGGACTTGCTGAGCATTAGAATTTTGCCTCGGGTGCCTTAGTGATTTTGATTTTTGTAAGAAATTCTTATTATACAATTATTATATAATATAATTTAATAATGCCATTCTCGAATTCCATTTCTTATAAAGTCGGCCATATCAAAATTTTATAAAAAAATTTTCTTATAAAAACCAGTGACATTTTTATAACAAATTTCAAATTTTTATAAAAGAATATTTGAGACTAGTACATTTCTAATAAACTGTGAAATTTTTCTAAAAACTGATACAGTCTTATAAGAAAACATAATTTTTTCTAAGAAATATAATTTTCATATATAATCACTTTTGGAAATAATTGATCTCTATTTGAGTTAGTACGCTTGTGCTCGTTAGGTGGCAACTCAAAATTTTTTTCTCGAATGCGAATTATTGTGGAAACATGGGTAGTAGTATGTTATAAAGTAACTGTATTTAAAGAATGTTATCTTTAAAAAAGAAAATATAGTTAAGAAATACAAGTAACCTGAGAAATTTAGCAATCATTTTTTGGGAAAATTATTCAAATAAACCAATTTCTTACGGAACGAATTTTTCCATAAATTTTCAACAACAACAAAATTTTTTTGAGAAAAATTTCATAACAAAAATTTTTTTGAGAAAAATTTCATAACAAAAATTTTTTTTCAAGAATTTCTACAGAAAATGAAATTTTATAAAACTAAATTTTAGAAAATTTTTATAAGAATCAAAATCACTAGGGTGCTTCTATCTCTATCAACACATTGATAAATCTAAACATTCATATAATTTTTTAAGTTTAATGTCCTTTAAAAATTTTTTTTGGCTTTATTGAATGTATTTTGAAATGTCTTTTTATAGTACGGGACGACAGTCATAAAATACGACCGACATGGGTACAAGCCACGTAATACAAGAGCAATAATACTGAGCAATAGAGCTTTGTACGTGTTCGACTCGGTGACATCCAAATTGAAGCATCGCCTGCCATACACGTCCATTTCCTTTATCGTCAGTAAAGAGCCTGACGATTTGCTTTTGATCAGAATTCCTCCCGAGCTCAAAAAAGACAAGGTAGCTTACATATAATATATGATTTGAGCGGTTGAGAGCAAACGACAAACTAGTAAGAGACAGAAAAGATGGAGTTGCCATTCTATGTGTCTCTTACTAGTTTGTCTTTTGAAAAATGTGATATTAAATTATTTTTTATTCAAACTTAGCCGTGTTACCATAGAAACATTTGTTATCTAAGTATAATTACATGAATCCATTTTACTTTTCTAGGGTGATTTGATTCTGCAGCTTCCATCCCTGATTGAGGCTGTGACGAAAATCATCGACATCGTGAAGGATGAAAAAATCGTTGATATCATCGAAGATGCAAAGTATGACTTATAATTTAGCATAAAGTCAAAGTAGAGAAATTAAAAACTAGATTATTTGTTTCGGATACAGTGCATATAGATAATTGGTCGAGGAAATCGTGAAATGAGCGGTTGAAAGCAAAAGAAAAATTAGTAAGAGACAGAAAAAATGGAGTTCCTACTCTGTCTCTTACTAGTTTGTCTTTTGCTCTTAACCGCTCAAATGATAGTACGATGAAAAAATGTAAATTTTGTTGGAATATTTGACTGAATTTGTGTTTTCATTCAAAGTGTTTATCATTTTTTAGATGGTCTCACAAGCTATTCAGTGGCAAAGATGGTACCATTGAATTCAGGAAAGGAGCCATACCACGAATTGAGAGAAATCGAAAAAGTGGAAACCTGGACGTTGTAAGTAAAACTAACTAAAAAAGCAATAATCTTTTGAATTTGTTTACATGTAAATTTTATTTTCTGATTTTTCAGATCGTCCCTCTCTAAATGTTCTTCGATTGACGAGAATACATATCAGCAGTTCCAGAAAATACATTTAATTTTGTCTAATCCAATACGTTTAATTTACTTAATGAATTTGAAATGGTAAATAAACGGCTTGTGAAATTTGCATACAGACAGAAGTTTTCTTTTTACTGCACCGTCTGCTATGAGTTGACGCAAAGAAAGGAGTCTTACAGTATACATATGAGCGGTTGAGAGCAGAAGACAAACTAGTATGAGACAGAAAATACGGAGTAGTCGATCTATCTATCTCTTACTAGTTTGTCTTTTGCTTTCAATTGCTTCTATGTGCAAACAAACTAGTAAGAGACAGACAGAGTCACAACTCCGTCTTTTCTGTCTCTTACTAGTTTGTCTTTTTCTCTCAACCGCTTATACAATATACATTTTTGTGAGCAATGATTCGTTTAATGTAAACGAGATTTTTTAATTTTTACCTTCTATTTTTTAAAAAAAGTTTTTATATCATAAAAATCATTCAAAGAAAAATCTTACATTGATAATAACTTAATCAATCGTTGGGTCCAGAATTTTTGGACAAAATATTTTATTAATTCATTTTTTGCTTGTTTCAAGTATTCAATTTTTTGCAGTTCAAAAGTAAACGTACATATATTAAGTAAATATCCGATTTTTCAGTCAACTTTTCGTTGGAAAAAAACTAAAGTTATTTGTTTCAAAAATATACATATAAATTTTTTTCACTTTGAGCTATTGATTTATAGAGTTTCATCGCTATCCTTGGCTTTTGCTATTATAATTTTTATTATAGTTTTTACTAATTAAAAACAACAATTCCAAAACTTGGATAATTTTAGACACATTCTGAAATAATTCATCCAATTTCAAATGGTTTTTGTAAGTTTCTTAGCATTTCTAAGCTGTTCTAATGAATTTTAAATCCATACAGATTTGTTGATCTAATGAAATATAAGTTCTAAAATCAAAAAATATATAATAACAAAACATATAGATTTTCACATAAGTCAATCATTTATATTCAATAATTTACAGAGATAAAAATATAAAATCCTCAACATTTATCACTTTTTTTTAAGAAACATTCAAATTTGTATTCCTGAACTCCTCAATCGTTGTTTATAATGCTCCTCTTCTTCTTTTTTCTCCTCCTATTTTTTATGGTACTCATAGATTTGTCCTCGCGTTATCTCCAATTGTTTTATTAGAACTTGAATGGCCATATCCTGCTGTGGTTTTCTTTTTCGCTTATTTTTCATGTGGTCGTGTTCGGTGATTTCTTCGATGTCGTTATCATAATATCAGATAAAATTAACATTTTCAACGTATCTTTGAAAATACACAAAAAAATGATGCAGGCAAAGTAACAATGTCAAATGACGTCAATTATTGACAGTACAAATCCGATGAGACTCTGTTTCTCTCCTTCCAGAAATCGTGGCTATGACGTGTGCTTTTTCTAATCACAAATGAGCATACGTAGCGCGAATCAACAAAAATGGCGGGAATTGATTAAATTTAAAAACTGTCATGAGGCCAGAAATCGCGTATTTTAACTCTGAATATTTACTCAGTACTCGGTGGAAGTGAAATTTTATCTATCAGTGGATTTTTACTAATGCAGCGGTACACGTTGTTTTGACAGTAGGACGTCATTTGACGTCACTATGAAGTCTCTGGTTTGTGGGGCTAAAATCGAAATGGTAGCAAAGATTTTTAGAAAAAGAGGAAGACATTATAAAGTTTGAAAATGAAAGAATTATACGCGAGGATAACAATCGCTACTCTCTAAATGTGAATCAGTCAGATACGACTGATTTTGACGAATCAGTGAAACCCAAGAGGTCAAATCATGCAGTCAGATTGACAAATAAATTTGATAGCTGAAGCTCAATGATGTTTACTGAATTTTTTGTTTTGATAACATCTGTTATCCTAAAAAAAGGAATAGAGTAAATGCCTAAAATTTGAATTTTTGCAGTGAGTCACTTTAAAAAAATTTTACTTTAATTAACATCGAGAAATAAAAAAAAAAATTTTTCAACTTGAACTATAATTTTTTGGAATACCAAATTCTATTCGTATCATCAAATTTATGTTGCTTCACTAGTACGAGACTTATGATAGTTTTCGTTTGATACGTTCGCGGACGTTAACTCACAATATTTGCATTTCTACGGTTTTTCTCCCGTGTGCGTACGTT
>JAPYZL010087008.1:0-12876 GCA_030522825.1 Platygaster orseoliae
TTGTTTTAGTTTTTTTGAAAAGTGGCAAAGGACTTTTTGGCTCAGAAAAATATGAAGAAAATTTGGGTAAAGTTTGGTCCGTGGTTTTTATCCCTACTTATCAAAAAAGCGCATTTATTGTTCAAATTTCAAAGTCGATCACCTATTTTGATTTTGAGGTTTGTGAAAAATGGCAAAGGGAAAATTGTCTTAGAATTTCATGAGGAATCCACGATTTCAAGGATTTCCGCGGACTGTGACACACCCTGTATATATATATATACGCTTATACAACTCTAATATACGGGTGTCTTGAATTCAATACATCATGCGTGTTGAAATTGTACATGAAGTCAATACATTTTTTCCATGTATGTGTTGGAATGGCCGCTTTTTTACGATGAATTGCGTGAGCACAGCCCTCCTTCCAAGTAGCCATAAAATCAGCGGAAGAATTCTTCTTTGTTCCCTGCTATCCGGGATAAAAGACTTTTATCCCGGATATCAGGGAACAAAGAATTCTCTCGCTGATTTTATGACTTCCCGGAAAGAGGCCTGCGTCACGCGTTTCATCGTAAGCGGCAACTCCTACACATACATGGAAAAAAATATTGTATGTTACATGGGAGGAATGTGATTCACTCGTGCGCTTGCGCACTCGCTGCCGCTTGTGCCCAAATGCTCGCTCGTGGAATCATTCCATTCCTCCCTTGTAGCATAAATATCTATTTCATATTAAACCTGTGACATTAATTTAATTCATAATTGTGAATTGAATTTAATACATTGATAACTTAGATTCGAATTAAGGGGAGAGCCTCCTATAGATTGGGGTTTTTGCGCCTCAAATTTGTCCGTGGATTAAAAAAAACTATCTATCTGAGATATTTGAACTTTTGAACAATTTTTTTTCTCCATTTACTCTAATTACGAAAAAAAAACTGTTTTGGAAAATCTTTCTTGGATCTCGAGATATGGGCTGCCAAAGTTGACCGTGCATTTTTCGGAGAGGCGAACGGTGTGCACTCTAGAGCCTCCAAAAATAATCCTAGAACCAAAATGTTTGACAATATTTTTTTATTATAATGTCCTTAACGGGCTGACGTTTTTGTTTTTTCGAAAAAAAAAAATTTTTTTTTTTACACGACTTTTGTAAAAATCGATTTTTTTTCCTATATTGTTAATGAAAATTGTAATAAAAAATTTTTTTTGACGATTTGAAGAACGTCAGTCCATGGAAAATTTAATGCACTTTAATTTGATATATAAATCATTAGAATCGGTTGAGAATTTTTAAGGTTATCGTGCACACCAGTGAAAAATGCACGGTCAACTTTGGCAGCCCATATCTCGGGATCCAAGCAAGATTTTCCAAAAAAATTTTTTTTCGTAATTAGAGTAAATAAAGAAGAATAATTGTTAAGAAGTTCAAATATCGCAGATAGATAGTTTTTTTTTAATGCACGGACAAGTTTGAGGCGCAAAAACCCCAATCTATAGGAGGCTCTCCCCTTAAATTTGCTTTTACATTCATTTCATGCCTGTAACTGAGACTGATTTTTTTTTAGATACTGGTTGCATGAAATCTAAGACAAATTTTCAATGCTATGTGTGGAAAATGTATAAAAAAATAGGTGTCTCGAGGTAATACACATTTAATGGATGTGTTTCATTCATGTCAAAGTGTCTAAAAATGTCTAAATATGTCTAAAAATGAATGAATCGTCTAAAAATGTATAAATAGTGTCTCAAAAGTCTAAAAATATCTAAATACTGTCTAAAATTGTCTAAAAAGTGTCTATAAATATCTGAAGAGTGTCTAAAATTATCCTTAATATCTCAATAATGTCTTAAGTGTCTAATATTGTGTCTAGTAAGTGTCTAAAAAGTGTCTTTTGCACTTGTGTCAGATTGTGACATATTTCTGCGCTTGGGTCATATTGAGACAATTTTTTCACTTGGGTCAGATTGTGATATTTTCACTTGGGTTTGGTTAATTAAATGGTTGTATTAATGTTTTAAATATAGTTTATTAAATTTCAGGTACATTTTAATATATCAATTATGGAAAGTGCATTAAACTCAAGTAGGTGTCTCCAAATTATAAATTTTTAAACATGTTTACCTAACGTACGTTTCAAATAGCTAGCATATGAAATATCAAGTATATTTTTATAGATTTTTAATAGAAAGTGAATGGAATTTAAGAAAATTTTTAACAGTGTAAGGAATTCGTAACTCGTATCTAAGATCGTTTTGGAGTTTCAACGAAGGGATTTTTCAAGGAAGTTAAGGAAGTTGCCAAACGTTTCGAGGAAGTCGTGGTAAATTGTTTTCGTGGAATTCGTCTAAAGGACTTGATTTATTTGACTTCAGTTTTCCTCTCTCAGTCAGGCTCGATGGATATTCGCAACTATTCCGCATTGCCAATTCAAACTACGTTTCCGAACGTGTGGCGGTCGTTACCAACAGATCATCGCTGTCTCACAGTCCACTCGGGTTTCCTCGTCTGGTAGTACTTGGACGAGTACGATTCCACGAATCCCGAGGAACGAGCGAATCCTGAAATACCGGCCTGCGCGCGGGGTGTGAACTTCACCGCGCCGACGCGAAAAATCGATCCGAGAGGGGCAAAGCTCGTGAGTTCGTAGAAGAGTTGAACTTTCAGCTCGCTTTCTTGTGCTTTCTTGGGATCTGGCCATGAAACGTACAGGGTGTGTGACCGAGATCGAAAAACGACGCCGAGAAGCGGAGCCAATCCGACGCCTCGTCGATGACGCCAGGTGTGAGAGCTTCCGGTTTGTGAGTTTTGGTTTATGGGGAATTTTTCTGTCGAATTATCGTACCGTGCCGAGATGATATTTGGTTTCGTGGGATTTTTAATTTCGGGAAAGGGTTCTGAGCGTGTGAAAATGAGTGAGTGAGTTTCCCACGGCGAGTGACGGTTAATTTTTGGGCGTGGTAAATTTTCCGGGTGGGTTTTAGCTGAATTTTTTAGGCCAGAGAATTTCCAGAGACGCGGTAATAGTATCGTGAATTAAAGATGGCGGCAACTTAGGGGGTAGTGGAGCGCATCATGTCGTTGGGGCAGTAAAAAAATTTCGCAAAGCTTGATGCCTGTTTCGTTTCGTGCCGCAACAGATGGGTTTTATTCGCGGGGATCTAGCACTGTTCGTTTCGTGCCGTAAGGCAATCGTGGGACTTGGTTAGGAAGCTCCGCGGGCATAAGTTGTACGGATTTCCGGGGAAGTATTATCGATTCGGTTAGGTTTGTTTTGTCAATTCTGTATCGGGAGACCGAGGGATGATTTTATACCGTGAGGCTTTGGGCCGTAGAATCGCCATTTTGCCTGTTTTCGTATGGACGTGTTTATAGTGATTATAATAATATAGTGAATTGTAACTACATACATTTTAAGTATTTCATAAATTTTCAGAATTTTCGTACTTTGTGTTATTCATACAATTTTTTTGTATTTTCTAGTATTTTTATCAATTTCTAGAATTTTAAGTTATAGTAATATGTGTATATTTCAATGATCTTAATTGATTTGTCAGAATACAGTATCATTCATATAGTTTTTCTGCAAATTTTTTTTTTTTTGATTTTTTTATTATTTATGCAATTAAAAGAAATTTATGTTATTTTTATAATTTTCTATATAGATATCTAGAATCGTATGCTCTAGGATTCGAAGTTTGAAAAATTTTTTAAAATATACATTTATGTAATGTTTTAGTATTGTAAGATTTTCAATATTTTGAATATTTGTTCATAATTCTAGTATTTTGTAGATCTATAAATTTCTGACTGATCTATAAATTTCCAGAATTTTATGCTCTAGACTTCAAATTTCGAACGATTGTTAGTAATTTCATAATTTATGGGGACACATCTACATAAATATAAAGTATTTTCGGGATCTCTTTTACTTTCGTATTTTTTTAGTACTAGTAAAATTTTGTATCGTTTTTTAGTATTCTCGTGATTCTAAGTATTTCTACTTATTGTTACACAAGTTTTTGGAACTTCACGCTCTAGAATTCGAAATTTAATAGGTCGTACGTATTTGTTCAGATGTTGTTTAGAAAACAGATCTTTCAAAGAATTCTATTATATTAAGTGTTTCTTCAGAGTTTGTATGATTCTAAATATTTTCTAGTGTTTTCATGAATTTTATTGATATTTTTGTGTTTTTTGTGTTTTTTTTTTTCACTTTGAGTGATTTTAATTGAAACCCCACCACATATATATTGGGATTTTCGTTCTGGTATGAATGGAGAATTATTTTTTATATAAATGGGGAAATAAATTGTTTGACACTGAATTCCCATATTTGACCATATTTAGTAAGCATAAGTATCATATATTCATTAATACATAATTTGAAGCTCTTCCCAATGGTATTAGTCGACGAGGTGAGTGATTTTTGATATTATTTTTTTTCATTTATCTGATTTGTTGCGGTTGGTCTTGTGTTTTTTTAAATTTTCTGAATGGTGAGGCTGGCTCTCGGTAGGTTTTTCGAGATCGAAGGGCTTGCCAAGGGAAACTCGAATTATTATGTATTTGTATATTATTATTTATATATTATGTATTTGTATGTATTATAATGTACTCGTATCTCAAAATAATTACAACAAACATCCGACTTTTTTTGTTGTAATTATTTTGCGAACTTCGACTGCATGGATAATGGGAGATGTGTGTTTTCGAATTAGGGAAACTTCGGAATTTTTCCGGGTGTTTTTGTAAGCAATTTCGGTACGGTGGTTTATTTTATTTTGGAAGTAGGGAATTTTTAACCTGCACCTAAAATCATCGTGGGAATCACAGCGAAGAAGATTTTCGAGCAAATCGTCAGGAATTATTTTTTTTTTCTTCAAGGAAGGCTTCATGATTTAATTCGAGGAATTCGTCCGAGAGGCGGGATGTTTTCGATTTTATTTTTCCTCTCTCAGTTCAGCTCGATTTATGAATTACGACTTTTTTGGATCTATAATTACAACTACGTTTCCAAACGTGTGGCCGTCATTACCTACAAATAGAAAGTTGGCGGAAGTTGGAGTGGAAACCTTTCCCCGCGCGATGTGAACTTCACTGCGCTGAGGCGGAAAATCGAGCCGAGAGTGGGAAAACTTGCGAGTTCTTGGAAGCGCCCTCTTAGGATCTAGCCGTTGATCGTACCGGACGTGTTTCTTACTTCGAGAAAACGACGTCGAAGCCAAGTTGACACCTTGCCGACGATGCCTAGGTGCGGGTAGCTTCAGGTTTTACGAGATAGGTTTTTGAGGGTTTTTTTGAGGAATATCTGATTTTGGAAAAGGGGTACGAGTATGTGGAAATGTGCGAGTGAGTTTTCTGAGCGAGTTACGATCAAGTAAGCTTCGGGAAAATGATTTTTGATTGTGCGAGGGATGGTTTTTGGTTGATTTTGGGAATGGTGAAATTTTCTGGATAGTTTTTCTTGGGGAAGTTAGGCCAGAAGATTTCCAGAAACGCGGTCGAAGTATCGAGGGTAAGATGGTGAATTTCGCTCAAGTAAAGATTTTATACCAGTTTCTGAAAATGGGATTTTTTTAAGGAAAATTTCACCGAATTATTGATTAGGAATCGCGGTTGGGATTTTTCTTTCTATTGGGGATTCTTATTGTGATTTTTTACCGGTATAATTATCGAATTTTCGGGAAATTATGTGTCGAGTCGATGTAATATAATTCAAGTTGGATTATTGAATAAATGAGACTGATTTTTGTATTTTTAGGGTTCAATTTTTCCTAAGCCATCCACTTACCTGGAGTCATTTATTTATTTGGATTATTGGGCGTTTCCGTTGCGCGTGTGGTTTTTTTTGTTTCGTTTCAACCGTTTTGGGCTTTTGTTTTTTTTCATTTCAAATTTTTTTTTGTTATATCCTATTTTTGATTTTTATTTATTTTTCGACGAGGGGTTGAAAATTCCAAGGATCCTCCCACCTTGTAAATAAAAGGAGGTGGCGATCCTGTTGCGTGGCGTAAGTATATTTTTTTTGGAGCGGGGGGGGGGCTAATTGCGCGATAGTTGAATTTTCCCTGATTTGTCACGTTACAACTTCTATCTAAATTTCTGGAATTCGATGCCTTCCAAGTTTTTTTAAATTTTTAGCATTTTCGTAGATTATAGTTTTTCTTTATTTATCAGTTATAACTTTATCATCACTAATATTATTTTTATTTTAGACTTCGTAAAGTTAAGAATTCTAAATATCATTTAACTTTGAGAACTCACATAAAACCATTCGTTATGTTCTACATTTCAGTAAGTACATTTTAGATTATTTTTACTCATTTCATTATTCAAAATCGTTATTTTCGTTTATAACTATTTAAAATTTGAATTTGTGTTATTTACTATTATAACTCTTTCCCATTTTTACATAAAATAATGATTAATTCTGTTCGAATTCCGGGGGAGGTTTGAACTCCTAAAACACTAGTTCATTACCTAAATTCTACTCGACATGAAAAAACTTTAAAATAATTTCTCACTCCAAAGACTATGTAATAACATAAAAAAAGTTTCACTTCCAAAAAAAAAAAAAAACTCACCGGCAACAAAGTGGCTGCGGAAATCGGTTTTGGAGCCGGTTCCATAGGTGGCATCGCCCAGTGCATATCGTAAGTTGGCTGATAAGGCCAAGCACTAGGAGGCGGCGTGGGAACCTGAGGAAACAGTTTATTCATCCTTGCCCCTTTTTGTATCATCGCACCTTTCCCCGCCATCCAAGTTTCCAAGTTTCCGCTCCATGGATTCATGGATTTGAAGGCACCACCGTTATTAGCGTCTTCGTCCATGCTTTGTTGCTCTTCCTTGATTTTCTTTTTTATATACGGATCCAGATTTATCGTGAACGGTAGGAAAATTTTCATGTCGCTGACAAGGAGACTCGAGCGATGAAAAGTTAGGAAAACATCGAGTTTGCGCTCGTCGCGGTCGATTTCCAGAAGGGGTTGAGCATCCTTCAGCACGGGGATTGATGGTCGGACTCTGAAGAGATTATTCATGAATTTATGAAATTATTATGAAATTTTACGGCAATAAAGTTTTTGTAAAACAATTGTATTTGTCATATATTTATTTTTATTACGAGAATGGATATATTACAAATTTTTCACAACTCGAACATCGAAAACTCGATTTCCCACGTCTGCCAAAGATGGCGTAACTGAGCGATTTCAGTTTGCTTCATTTACTCCACTCGATTTTGAGTGAAGGAAATGAAATTGAGTGAAGAAAATGAAACAACTGAAAGTCGCTCAGTTTAGCGAGCGACTTTCAGGTCGCTCGCTGCGCTTGGAAAATTGTAGACAAGCTGCTTCGCTGCTTGCCTACAATTTTCCACCCTAACCCATATGGCTCTGCGCCGCCAACTTGACGTCTACGGTAAATCTGTCGATCCTCAACTTGTTGTGAAATATACTATTCTGGCACTGAAGTTAAATTCAGAAAATAAAGGAAAACTAAAATTAATATTTTGAAATTAAGAATAAAAAATAACTTCTTTTACTTTGCAATATGTGATTTTCTATGAATTTCAAAAACGAAACATAATTCCGAATTTCAATACTCATATTTGAACATTTAAAAGTTTATTGTCTCTGAGTCATCAAGTATGTTATGAAATCAATGTGTTTCTAAACATTTTTAGAATCCACATGATAATAAAAGTCACAAGCATTTTCCAAAAAGTCTTACTTGTCGTAAAGAGTTTTCAGAGACATGGAGTCGTCCAGATTTTCTTCACACATGTCGTAATGAAGAATCATCCACGATGTTCTAAAAGGCCACTGTTCGGTGATATTGATCCAACTGGCAAGGTGGTACCAGTTGAAATCAATTTGGAATGCTTTCAGTAATCTCCCTGAAACAATAAAACAATATCATTAACAAAAGTTTACTAACAAATACTTCAATGTGGTACAAGGTTACAAAATAATAAATTTGTGGAGGTTAAAAAATAAAAAACTTGTGAGTGTGCTTTGAATGAGCATTCTTTGAGCCAACAAAGGAGTTGCTTTGTTTGATGCATAAAAGCGTCATCAATGCAACATCAATTGCTTTCGAAACTATGTCAACATTAATGCACTTTTCACATCACTCAAACATTGCACATTCATTGTACCAGAATTCATGTAAATGAGCTGATGTTTTCTCGCGAAAAAGTTCGAGTTGATGCATCAATGATTCTGCAATCACTGAGATATAGCAAGTAAGCTGATTGCTCAATGATGTTGCAATGAATGTGCAATGATGCTAGAATGTTTGCAACATGACAAAGCACACTTGTGAAGTATCCAAGAACGTAAGATTTTGCCAATGAATCTTACTGCAATTTCGGTCAATCATGATCAGAGTGACCGAAAATGTGCGTTTGCATGTTGCATGTTTATTTAATATATTTACTCAGTCTTAGCTTATTATGCATATTCTGCATATTGTTTAGTAACGACTTTGTATTTTGATTGAAAAGCACGTCATTGGCAGTTACAATAGAAATAGAGATGATGATACTATTAAGTATTTTGTGCATTTTTTATTGCATATTTTGCAGATTTTTCATGTTTTTTGAGCATATCATGCCATTAAAAAACAAACGAAGATAAACAGTATAGCTGTATAATGTTCTATTCACCAATTCTTTTCTGTTCAAAATAATTGATAAATTTTTGTTGCATCCAACAAGATTTTTGAAAACAAAGCAAGTTTTTATTATTCCGATAGAATTATTTAGGAATGATTTTTTATGTACAGAGTGACTGAAAATATGCATCAACATATTGCATGCTTATTTTAGATATTTATGCAGTTTAAGCTTATAGTACATATTCTGCATATTGTTTAGTAACGACATTCGGAATCCATAATTTTATAAGCTCAAAAATAATAATAATCCTGGTTGTAAAAGAATTTCTTTTTCAAATTTTAATTATAAATGTATGAATATGCTGAAAATATCAAAAACTTTGAACCTTTAAGCATATTCTATAATTCCTTGCACCAATTTACGAAAATACTTAATAATCTTTGAAATTTTCAGAAAGGCTTAAAAAAAAGTGAGAAATACTGAATTTCTTTTAATAATCAAAAAGCACCTAGAGATAATATTCTCAAAAATTTATTACTTTTTGAATTCATATAGAATACCATAAATACACAAAAAATTCGAAAAATTTTCTAAATACTGAAAAAAGACTGAAAATCGATATAAAAGATACTGTTTTCCAAAAAATTGATTTAAACTATCGAAATCGCTGAAATTTTCAATACTACAGAATCAAATTCTGAAAATCTTTGTAGAATACTGTACAAATTCCAGAAAATATAATGTATAAATACTAGAGGTGTGCGGGATCCCGATTTTTCGGGAATCCCGAAATTAGGATGCGTCGGGAAATGCCTCGGGACAGGAAACGCTCTTTCCCGACATTTTCGGGATTTCCCGACATTTCGATATTTCCCGACATTTTCGAGATTTCTCTACAATCCCGAAATTTATTGAGTTAAAGATTTATCGAAATTACTAGATTTTTCGGAGATTCTGAATTCTCTACATTCCCGAACTTCTCAGGATTCTCGAAATTTTCGGAGTTTCTTGAGTTTTTCGTGATTTCCCGACATGTTCGAGATTTCTCTACAACCCCAAAATTTCTATAATTGAAGAATTATATAAATTACTAGGTTTTTCGTAATTCTTGAATTTTCTAGATTCCGAAACTTATCAGAATTCTCGAATTTTTGTAATTGCTCAAATTCTTTAAACTTTTCGGGGTTTCCTGACTTTTTAAAAGATTACCGAATTTTTCGGGATTTCTCGACATTTCGAGATTTCTCTACAATCCAGAAATTTTTAGAATTAAGGATTTATCGAAATTACTTCATTTTTCGGAAATTCTGAATTCTCTAGATTCCCAAACTTCTCAGGATTCTCGAAATTTTCGGGATTCTTGAAATTCTCGTGATTGCTCAAATTTCCCGAAATTTCTAGAATTAAGGATTTATCGAAATTACTTCATTTTTCGGAAATTCTGAATTCTCTAGATTCTCAAACTTCTTAGGATTGTCGAAATTTTCGGGATTTTTGAAATCGTGATTGCTCAAATTTTTCGAACTTTTCGGGGTTTCTTGAATTTTTCGGGATTTCTGACATGTTCGAGATTTTTCTACAATCTCAAAATTTCTATAGTTGAAGAGTTATCAGAATTACTAGATTTTTCGGAATTTCTAGATTCTCCAGTTTCTCGAAAATTTCGGCATTCTTCAAATTCCCGGTGTTACTCAAATTTTTCAAACTTTTCAAAGACTTTAGGATTTTTCGGTTTTTTCGGGATTTTCTAACATTTTCGGTTTTTCTCGACATTTTCGGGATTTCCCGAATAACTCGGGATCCATCCCGACCTCATGTAAAATTTCCCAAAACATCTCGACCCGTGAAATTCCCTATCCCGCTCACCCCTAATAAATACTAAAAAAATGCTACAAATTTAATGAAAAGATTCTATTTCCTGAACAATCGATTAAAATTAACTAAATCGTTAAAATTTTCAATATGAGAGCATCTAATTCTATAAGCTCGTCATTATCAGTTGCAATAGGAATAAAGATATAAATACCATTTAGTATTTGGTGCATTTATAATTGCATATTTTGCATATTTTTCATGTTTTTTGAGCATATCATGCCATTTTTTCGTGCATATCAATGCCCTATTATTAAATTTTTTCGTGCATATTTTCGGTTGCTCTGATCATGATGCAGCATTGACTCTGCAAAGATGTCTACAACAGTGCTATCTGGGAATAATCAGTAGAAGTTCACTGTTTCACATTAACAAAGTATAACCGCAATACCTGTCACGTAAACGACGTTCAAAAGTCGTCTCATGCTCCTAGGGTTGACGTCGCTGAAATAATCATCAGTGAGGAGCATTTTGTTCAGATCATGAGCTCCCGTGAGCCTATTCAAGTTGCTTCCGATGCTGCTCGCGATGGATTCACTGAGCCTCAGCTTTCGGCTTCCTTTTCTACTTGGAGGTTTGAGTTTCTCGTTGCTGTTCATCATGACCCCGGACTCGGTGCTCAACCTACGATTGGAAATCGAGCGATGCAAGGCGTTCGTTGTCGCATAGTTGACGCCTTCTTCCGCTTCCGTCCAAGCTGTTTTTTTGCTGTGTTGAGCCGTTTGCTGGGCAACTTTCACTTTTCTTAAGCCACTGTTTTGCAGGTAAAACGGCAAATGAACCATGTTTCGTAAGTAATCGTGGCCCCCGATGTTGGACTCGGTGAAGAGCCTTCGGCTGTTGACTTCTACCGCCTGTTTTTGAACATGTACAAAAAATATTGATTAAAAAAATGTATTAAATTTAATTTAAAAAAGGTAATCGTTTAACTGTTATTTTGATACATTGAAAATTAAGGAACTATTTGATTTATAAATATGGAAATATATTCTATAAAATATTATTGGTGATAATATTACCTTGGAAATTATATGAGGATCGATTGCCAAAATAACGACAAACGGATATCTGTTATCACTGAATAACGCTTGAATAGCGTCTAAAACAAGGAGGACTTTGTCCTGTTCGCAACTGTCGAGTCCATCAACTATCACAACCAATCGACTTTTTTGTGACGTAAAACTATCCAGGCACTTGATCTGCAACAAATATGCATCATGCAACATGAGAAAAATGCAGCATTATTCACAATAGGTTCAATTTTCATTTTATCATAAGGATTTCGTAATTTGTTTCTAATTCATAAATTTGACAATTAAAAATTCTGAAAAAAAACTCACCATTTCAGTCATTAGATGAACCTCGCCTCTCAAAGTCTGAATGAAACCTTCACTCTTCAAAGACTCAAGTTTCGAGATGCTCCTTTGCAAATGACGTCTTTGAGAGAAAAAAAGGGCCTTCACAATTCGACTCCACGTATAAATATTCGCCACAAATCCAACGGACATCAGGAATCCAACGAAACCAAGAATGAATAATGTAAAAAACTCGTCGATTAGTGGTCTGAAAAATAGCGTAACAGGAGAAATATGATCATTATCACAAAAATCCAAGTTTTCGTTGTTTTGAAATACATGAATTACGAGACGAAAAACTTACTCTTCCTTTCCAATTCCCAAAAGATGAATCGTGAGCACCGAAACTCCGACGAGAAAATTGAGCAAACAAAATTCGAAAATGACGATGTAGGGAAGGCAACACAATTGTCTCCATTTCCAAGTGGTTGTGGTTTTCGCTGGCTTTGGTCGAAAAGCTCGGTAAAGTCTAGTGACGACGGAGCCAAAGTCGTTTTCGATGGTGTCATAGAGGGAACCGACCATTTTGACAATGGCATTTTCCCCAGCCACGGTCGTGCCAACCCGGGTTTGATCCGTGAAGTAAAATTTTATAGGCTGCACATTGATATTGTCTGTGACTTGGCTTCCAGGAGGATGGCAGAAAATTACTTGCAGCACTAATTTCAGAGAGTTGAGCTTGGCGGTGAATGCAACTGTGAATTCGTACGGCCAGTACCAGTCGTATCTTTAAAAAAATTATGATTTTTTGATATTTCATCGCATTTTTGGTGAGATTATAGACATATAGATCTGGATTATTAATGAACCACTGCAAAATATAATTTTTATATGAAATCGATGTTCATTCGAAATTCTCATGCACCACGTCCAACGCACGTTTGAATTTTCCGTGTATTCCCAATATTTATACGATTTGAGGATTTTCCATATTATAACAGCTTCTTCTATATATATATATATGTGACGCGATCTGAGAAAAGGGACCTACTGTCCAAAAAATCGATTTTCAGATTATGAATGATTCTGAAGGTTTAAAATCTCCT
>JAPYZL010087015.1:0-10768 GCA_030522825.1 Platygaster orseoliae
GTATCGATACTTTTGCTAGTATCGAAAAATATCAAATCGATACTTTAAAAAGTATCAAAAGTATCGATCCGATACTTTTAAAAAGTATCAACAACCCTAATACATAGTAATAATATTATAATAATCATATTAATAATGTATAATCATTATTTATGTTTTTTATATTTATTGTTTTTTTTTATTATATTTAATATTGTTATTTTTTCAAGAAAGCAACGTTTTATTGTTTTCATCTTTTGCAGATGATTCATTGTCAGTGCTGTTGCGAACCGTATCACCAGTTCTGCCTGGAGCCTAGCGAATGGAACGCCTGTTCGCAGCCGAATTGGTCCTGTCCCCGTTGCACCATCTGCCAATCATGCCATATTAGATCTGGTCCAAAATTGTCCTGTATACGTTGCCGGCAATCCTTTCACCATTCGTGCTTGTCTAAATCAGGCGTGAGCGCGAGGCTGTACAGCCCCGACAGACCGTACGTCTGTCAGAGCTGCATCAAATGCAAGAGTTGCGGCAGCGAAGGCGTCAGCGTCCACGTGGGAAATTTGCCATTATGTTCCATGTGTTTCAAACTACGACAGCGGGGAAATTATTGCCCCCTGTGCCAAAGGTGTTACAACGAAAACGACTACGATACAAAGGTTCGAGTTTTTGCAGTTTTTCAGTATTTGAAGAAGGGGGTAATTGGGAAGCAAGAATTATGAAGGCAAAAAGAATGTCGTTGAGGAATCGTGGAAAACATTATTTACATTGGCTTAAACGGCTGTTCAATGTCTTCCACAGCACGCTGTGTAAACTTTCACTTTTGCCGAGAAGGTCCCTTTTCTCAGATCGCGTCATAGTTGTTGGTTTTGAGGATATTATACATATTTATTTTTGGAAAGTTGATTATGGGGATGACATAATTTTTTTTTTTCTTTGATTTTTAGGAGTTCTTTATAGTAATCTTGAAAAATTTAGAGACTTGAATTAGTTCGAGTTGTATAGTATTTTTTAAAGTTTTTGAGATTTGATTACGATTTTTTTTAATCATAAGTTCGCGATATTGAAACTAATAAAAAATCATCACTTTTTTCGTGACATTTTTTCATGGTTGACACAATTTTCCAGAATTAATTGTTTTATACTGGTTTTTGTAGGGCGTCCATAATATTCAAAATTTTATTTATTTTTTGGTAAATAATTGACTTTTTTATTGAATATTTAGAGATTTTCATGAATATTTTTAGTTTCTTTAAACTTCATGTTGAAATAACTGAAAAAATAAATAAATGTTTATCAATTCGATACTCGAAAATTTTGGAAAATTTTTTTTAGAAATAGAAAATTAAAAAATAGATTCTTACAAATACAATTCTATAAGAAAACTGTTTTATAAAAAATTTGAAAAAATACCGACGATCTTTTAAGTATATTCAAAAAATACAAAAATACAATAAATCTATAAAATTACTGAAAATTGATCGAGATTTAAATTCTTAAGCATCAAATTTTTGAAATCTATAAAACTACTAGAAAATCTTTCGAAATTTTGTGAACACTAAAAATCTTTTAAAATTCGAAAATTATGTGAATAGTATTTTATAAAAGTATTATAAATCTATAAAAATACTAGAAAATACAACAAAATTCTGAGAAATTTATGGAATACTTAAAAAACATGTATTTATAATTTTCTCAAATATCTAAAAATATTGTTTATTATTTTTTTTTGGTAATTGTTTGACTTTTATTGAATCTTTCGAGATTTTCGTGAATATTTTTAGTTTCTTTAAACTTTATGTTGAAATAATTGAAAAACTGAATGTTTATTATTTCGATACTCAGAAGTTTTGGAAAATTTTTTTTTACAAATAGGAAATTAAAAAAAAACATATTTTCATATACAATTCTATAAGAAAACTGTTTTATAAAAAATTTGAAAAAATACCTACGATCTTTAAAACTTGGAATTTTTGAGCATCAAGTTCTAAAAAATCTTTTAAGTGTATTCAAAAAATACAAAAATATAATAAATCTATAAAGTTACTAGAAAATATTCCGATATTTTATGAATACTAAAAAAATGCTAAAAATACCGAAATCTTTTAAAACTCAAAAACTATGTGAATAAAATAATAAAAGTATTAGAAATCTATATAAATACCAGAAAATACAACAAAATTCTCAGAAATTTATGGAATACTTAAAAACGTTGTATTTATAATTTTCTCAAATTTCTAGAAATGTTAATTTTTTTTTTTACTTAAATTGAATCTTTCGAAATTTCCATGAATATTTTTAGTTTCTTCAAATTTCATGTTGAAATAATTGAAAAACTGAATGAATGTTCATTAATTCGATACTCGATAATTTTGGAAAATTTTTTTACAATTAGAAAATAAAAAAATACATTTTTACAAATACAATTCTTTTAGAAAACTGTTTCATAAAAAATTTTAAAAATACCTACGATCTTTAAAACTTTGAATTCTTGAGCATCAAGTTCTAAACAATCTTTTAAGTGTTCTAAGAAAATACGGAAATACAAGAAATCTATAAACTTACTGAAAATTGTTCGAGATTTTAATTCTTGGGCATCGAATTTTTGAAATCTATGAATATACTAGAAAATCTTTCGAAATTTTATAAATACTTAAAAAAATGCCAAAAATACTAAAAATTCCTAAACTCAAAAACTATGTGAATAATATTATAATACAAGCATTAGAAATATAAAAAAATACTAGAAAATACAACAAAATTATCTGAAATTTATGGAATACTTGAATACCGTATTTGTAATTTTCTGAAGTATCTAAAAATTTTTTTTTTGTAATTGCTTGACTTTTATTGAATCTTTCGAAATTTTTTGTGAATATTTTTAGTTTCTTTAAACTTTATGTTGGAGTAATTAAAAAACTGAATGAATATTTATCAATTCGATACTCAAATTTTGGAAAGTTTTTTTTACAATTACAAAATCAAAAAATACATTTTTACAAATACAATTCTTTTAGAAAACTGTTTTACAGAAAATTTGAAAAATACCTATGATTTTTGAAGTGTACTCAAAAAATTCAAGAAATCGATAAAATTACTGAAAACTGATCAAAACTTTAATTCTTGGGTATCGAATTTTTGAAATCTTTGAAGATACTAAAAAATCTTTCGAAATTTTATGAATACGAAAAAAATGCCAAAAATACTAAAAATTTCAAAATTCAAAAACTATGTGAATAATATTATAATATAAGCATTAGAAATCTATAAAAATACTAGAAAATACGACCAAATTCTCACAAATTTATGGAATACTTAAAAACTGGGTATTTATATTTTTTTAAAATATCTAAAAATATTGAACTTTTTCAGAATTTTGATTCCTTGAGCATCGAATTCTATAAAGCTTTGTAGAAAACCATAATAGTATCAGCAAATCCTTCAAATTTCACAAACACCAAAATTTGTAGAAAAGAAACCCCAAACTTCAGTGACTCAAAAATTACAAAAATTAAGTTCCATTATATTCAAGACAAACAAAAAAATGCTAGTTTCTGAATTCTAAAAATTCTATCTTTTTAACATCCCACAATTTAAAAAATTAAAAAATCACAATCACCTTACAAAATCTGAAAGAGAATATACTTTTTCAAAATATCAATTTAAAAATGCTGCACGATTTCCATGTTGCAGATGATGGAATGCAACGAATGTTCATGTTGGGTCCACGCACGCTGCGAAGGCCTCTCCGACGAGCGGTACCAAATCCTCAGCTACTTGCCCGATTCCATAGAATTCACTTGCCGCCAATGTACTACCAGCCCCAACTCCATTTGGCGATCTGCCATAGAAGCTGAACTGAAAGCCGGTTTCATCGCCGTCATCAAAGCCCTGAGCAAAAATCGCAAAGCCTGCAACGCCTTGCAATGGAGTCCCCGAAAAGAGTGCCTGTGTCGGCCACTCGCGAGCGTGCGAAGGCTCGACTTTTCCCTTGAAAAAGTCGAAAAAGACACTTGTGAAGCGGAACCCGGTCAAAGTCAAGACAAAGAGCTCAAAAGCGATGACAGCTCGTCGACAAGTACCAAAATGGAAGTGGACGGAACCCGAAGGGTCCTCCGAAGGTTGCGCTACAAATTCCACGGACCAAAGGATCTCAAGTCGAAAAATTCTGTGAACCGAGACACGAGTGATCAGGAGAGCGAACTTTCCAAGGACTGCAACTGCTCCGATCAACAGGTCATCGCGAGGCCCTCGCCGACCTTGATGTCGGTGAAGCGCAAAGTTAATGGGAACGAGTACGGCTCGCTTTTTCAGTTTTATTGCGACATGGAGCACGTTATAAGCCGCACCGAGGTCTTGGATCTCATGGAAACGTATCGGAGAACGCTTCGGGAAGTGTTTCCCTGGTTTGACGTCAAAGAATCTCCAAGTGGCCAGGATCTGGACGCTTTGTCGACACCCGTGAAAGAATCTCAAAATAACTGCCTATCTTCACCGACGAGTTTGGACGACTCGATATTAGACGTATGGAGGGACGAAATTCTCAAGGCGCCGAAAGCCATCGCGGCGAAAACGGCGAATTTGTACAGCGGTAACGTTCACATGGAGGATAGCAGGTCGTGTTGTTTGTGCAAGGGCTTGGGCGATGGCCTGGAAACGAGGGAAGGCAGACTTTTGTATTGCGGTCAAAATGAGTGGGTTCACGCGAATTGCGTTCTTTGGTCCAACGAAGTTTTCGAGGAAATCGACGGATCCTTGCAAAACGTGCACAGCGCTATTTCCAGGGGTCGCATGATACGGTGCACCGAGTGCGGGAAAAAAGGAGCGAGCGTTGGTTGCTGCTCGAGGAGCTGCGGCAGCGTTTTTCATTTTCCCTGCGCTCGGAACGTCGGTTTGACCTTCAACGAAGACAAGACGATTTTTTGCGTTTCACATTCGACGGATAACGTTCGGAAAGTTGAGGGCGAAACGGATTTTTATTTGAAGCGTCCGGTGTATGTGGAATTGGATCGGAAGAAGAAGAAATTTGCCGAGCCGAATACTGTGAGAGTGATGGTTGGGTCTTTGACGATAGATCGCTTGGGCTCCGTGATTCCCGAATTTTCCGATTGCGTTGAAAACATTGTTCCCGTTGGGTACAAGTGCTCGAGGTTGTACTGGTCGACTGTGAATCCCTCGAAAATCGTGCGTTACTACGTCAGAACCTTTGTCCAGGTCTGCGTTCCGGAAGTGACGTTGGAAGTCGAGAACAATGTGACGATAGATCATTCGATGGAGCACAAAGTGGCGGAAAACGCCGAGTTGGCTGTAGTCAAGCAGCTTCTGGACGCTATCGTGGATTCGGTTTGCAACAAAGAAGTCGACGAAAATTTAGCCGAGCAGAACAACCAGGATCTCTTGCCGCCGGAACTGAAAGAGGCGATTTTCGAGGACCTGCCTCACGACTTGCTGGACGGTATCTCGATGCAAGATATTTTTCCCAAGGCCAGCTACGAAGATTTCCTCGCGATGGACCTGAAAGACGATATCTTGCCGGACAACAAAACGATCGAAAACGATTTGCAAGACTTGGTGGATGATCTCTTCAACTCGAAAAGTCACAAAATCTGCAGCGCCAGGGAATTGAAGAGGCCCAAGTCCGAGGTTGTCGCGAGCAATGTCATCAAGGGCCAACAGCCAAGGTCGTGCAGTCTTACCTGGAGCTGCAAACTCGACGCGACTACCATGAAGCGACGTAAAATAACGCGCAGTAAGACATCGGATGACGGCTTGTTCCACGAGATTCGAATATTGCCGCAAGATCACAAGGATCACAAAAAGCTCGTGTGGCACGCGAGGCAACAGCCTCGACCCATCCTCCAAGTCGACGGTGCTGCGGATCCTGGCAGTTCTTCCAGCGAGTGTGGTTCCCCGGAGTATAATACCGAGGAGCGCGCCAATTTTCCTGTTGCGAACACTCCTCTGATTTTCAAGTTCGATCGAGCCTCGGAGAACAAGTTTTGTACGATACCCCAGTTGGACGGTGCCGGGGACGCGTCCAGCGACGAGGAGTACGACAACAACAACTTGTTCGAGAACCACCCAGTGACGTGCGTAAGGTGCCAGTGCACGTACAGGACACAGGACAGTTACGACCGACACCTATACAACTGCGAAATGATAACTACGAGTGACAGCGACTCGGACGTGACGGACAACAAATTCGCGTCATCCCCGGAAACCGCTCATTTCGATTCGAATTGCTTCGTCGTTCGCGGTTCCTCGCCCTACAACCGGGCCGACGTGCAGCAGGTCATCTCCCCGCTAGAAGCCTCAGTGCCTTCGCCACACTTGGGCCTCCAGATCGAGCCCATGGGCCAGGCCATCATCACGCCTCAAATCCACGCCCACTCGACCGTCGAGACTCTCCATCGTACGGTACTGACCACCAATGACGTCATCGTCCAGACGCAGTACACCAGGACCACCACGATGCTGCCTCAAGAAAATGGCCTCCAGATCGCGGACAGCCAGGAAACCCCAATGCTACCCGGGGAAGAGAGCTCAGTGGAAAATCTGTACTCCCAGGAGATGATCTCGAGGGACCAGGATACAGTGTTCCACAGCTCCCCGAAGCCAGTCAGGCTGTTCAAGCCATCCAAGACGCCCAAGGTCAAACCAAAGTTGGCGAAAACGGTTTCGAGGAATGCCGTGCCCCAGGTGTCTTGCGGTGTGAGGTACCAGCAGCAGGGTAATCCGATGATACAGTTGCAGCAACCAAGGTCACAGGCGCCGACGTTGATACTTGAGCAGGTCGCTACTCCGGCCCCAAATATTGTGTCGAGTTACGTCGAGTCACTGCAGCAACAGCAACAGCAGCAGTCGGGGCAGCAATCCGTGCAGTACATCACGGCGATCGGCAACCAGGAGGCTTACAAACCGCAGTACATCGCGACGAATCCTCTCGTTCCTGGGGCATACATTCAAGCGTCTTCGGAGAATTTGCTGGCGCTGCAAACTGGGGGCTTGGCATTGCAGAACCCGCAGATTTTGCAAATCGCTCAGCCACAACAAACGGTTTTGGGCACGGTTTTAGGGATCCAGCAGCAGCCGACCGCTATACAGTGCGGGGTCATTTCTTCGGAACAGTTGGTTCTGAGTTCCGCCCCGACGTTGGAGATGTTCACTGATTCTACAGGAAGCATGTTCGTTTCGAGTCAGCCAATGTATTATGGTTTGGAGACCATCGTCAGCAACACTGTCATGTCATCGAGTCAATTTATGTCGGGGCCTGTACCTCAGGTGGGATTCTTTGAGAAATTTATGGCGTTTTCGAGCGTTTTCCAGTGTGTTAGACAGAGACAAAAGTGCTCTGAATGTAATCCAGAGCACTTCTGTCTCCTTTTATCTTATGGCAAACTGCGTCGAGATCAAGTGAAAATTGCTCCTCCATTAACTCTGAGTCCAAGAGTCAGAGCAGATTCATTCATTGATGGGAAAGAGATAGATAGTGTTCTGGATTGCTTTCAGACACTGATCTGTATTAATGGATTGGGTATGCGCTAGCGCCCTCTGACCCGCTTAGAAGCCATTTTGAGTGTGGAATACGGGGCCAAAATGGGCCGAAATTTCAAATCGTAAATATGAAAATGATTAGTATTCCACAATTAAACAATGTATATCATATGCAGGCCCGTGCAACTGCCTATACTTTCAGTATAAAACATGATTCACGCTGTTACACCTCTGTCCTGTGGGCGCCACTGATGTTACCCCAAGAAAAGCTCTCTACACATGGACACATGTGTACACATGTGTCCATACATTCACACATGGACAGAGCGTCTCATGTGTAAGTGAGCCACAGTGCGGTAACAGCGTGAATCGGGAACTACGGCAGTTGCACGGACCTGATCATATGTAAATGTGATTTAGGAGTCATATGAGTGTTTTTAATTTAATAAATATTCAAGTAATGTCTATAAGCCGCTATAATTTTATAGGACTATTATTTTGTTTTGAGAATTTAATAATTGTAGATCGTAAATTTTTACAATAATAAATAAAATACAGAAAAATATTTTTAAATAATATTGTATATAAATGTTTTCACTTTGGAAAAATTTACGATCGATATTTATCAAATTCTCAAAGCAGAATAATAATCTATAAAATTATAAAATTAATATACATTTTTTAATTGTGGAATACTAATCATTTTCGTGTTTACAATTTGAAATTTTGCACCGTTTTGTCCCCGTATTTCACACTCAAAATGGCTTCTAAGCGGTACATTCCGCTCAATGCGAGAGAATAGGCGTACCCAATCCATTAATACAGATCAGTGCTTTCAGAGCACTTTTGTCTCTTTCTAACACATGGAAAAATTCTGAGAGCACTTGGAGAGCAGTCACTCGAAAACGCCATTAGTGTTTGCTTTTGAGTTGGGAAATTTTGTAGCTTTATGTTGATTTTGTTTATTGATTGCTTCATTGTCTAAAATCGTTATTTCATTTCTTTTATTTTTACATGAAATAATTATTTTAGTATAATTTCGGAAGGCGTTTGAACCTCAACCCTCCCCCCCCCCTTTGCCTACGGGCCTACTTACAATATTTTTCGTATTTTCTCACAATCAGTAACTCATTAGGGTTGTTGATGTTTTCAAAAATATAGATGTGCGATATTTTCAAAAAATATCGACATTTATCGGTGAATACTATAAATTTTGAATATATAATATCGGTGAGAAAAATGTCGAAAAATGAAAAAAAATGTCATTTAAAAATATTTGAAAAAATAATAATATCGGTGATCAGTGCTGCCAGGCATCAGGGTTCGCAGGCGTAGTAGGATTCCTACAAAAAAACAAAGACAGACTTATGTTTTGTTTGATGCTAGAGAGAGAACGAAGATGAAAACCTGAAAACCCTGCCAGGCAGAGAAGCTTTATTTCTTTTAACAAAGTTGTAGGTAGCGCTGGGAGTCATCCTAGAGAAATGGCGTCATTATTGCGTGTGATTTGAAATATTTAAAATCAAGCGGTCGAAGACATAGTGAATATTGATTTTGCATTCTTATTAAATTCAATTATCTACGTTTTAAAACAAATTATAAAAAATAAAACATGAAGGAGACAAAGATAATCAAAAAAATTATAAAAGTAGAACATTTGGAGAATAAAGAAGAACTTTTTCGTAAATGTTCAAATTCATCATTTATATTTGAATCTACTACATCAGAAATTTATAAAAGTGATTTTATGTCTTTTCCATGCGACGAACACAAAGAAAGTGTGATTTCGTACAAAATTTTTTATTGTGAACCACTGTGTACAGTATGTGTCAGAATGTTAAAATTTTTAATTTCATTGGAAAAAAATTACTATTTTTCTTTCAGTAGGCAAGAATTTATTGTTTCAAAATGAAGTAAAAATAAGTTTCATAATATTTTTTTCAATTATTAGAGTATTTTTCTCTGAAAAATGGTTTTTTTAATCGTGTAAAAGACGTGTAGTGAAGAATGTAAAAGAGCTTCAAAAATATTTATTTGTATGAGAAAAAAGTTGTATCCACACTTAAAAAAAAAAAGTAATGTCTTTGAAATGTCGTGGAGGAATATTAATAAATAATTCAACAGTTTTTAAAATAAAAATACAAAGGTCTACGATAATTGAACCAGTCGGTAAAACAGACGAAATGGCGGCATCCAGCGGGAAGCTTTAATCTAAACCCACACCATTTAGCGCAGAATGAAAACAATATTTCAGATTTTTTTAGATTAAATACCTAACTGTTTTACAGAAAAATAACAAAGTGATACTATTCATTGAATTTTTAGTTTATACGTATACAATAATATTTATTTACTGAAAATCCACGAATCTGACATTTTTGGGACTTGCAGCGTCAATAATTTAGTGGGAAGCGTTCATAAATGACAAGTGTCGCATATTTATTTGCAAGATTTAAAATAGTACATTATGTAACGTAGTGCAAGTGTCGAATTTGGCGAAGACGAGGGTTTGAATCGTCTTTGCAAAATGAAACACTTGCACTAAGTTGCATACAGTATTTTATGCAATTCTAGTCTCAAAACCCGTCCAAATGTAAAACTTTGAGGTTAGAAGTGCATAAAATGTATTTTGAAGTCATTGAGGTGACCATGTGTTAATATTTCGACATTTCAGTTGTATTTATGAATTTTTTCAAGAATTATACAATTTTTGTAAAAAAAAAAAATTAACGACACTACCCTAGTAACTGCGATTTTTATAAAAATATCTATAACAAAAGTCTGTTTTTCATAAACTGATATTATAAAAACTTAGTTAAAAAATGTCAGTTTTATAATATTGTTCTTATAAAAAATTTTATTTAAATGAAACTTTTATAAAATTGTATAAAGAGTATAAAACTTTATAAACTTTGTTTTAAAAAAAATACTTTTTATGAAACTGTTTTTATAAAAATCGAAATTTTTTATAAAGTTTTTTTAAAATCGATTTATAAAAATGGAGTTTTTTCAGTGGCGTAGAAGTGGGGGGGGGGGTGAAAATCCCCCCCCCCGAAATATTCGTCATAAAGAAAATTCTATATATATATATTAGGGTGGTCGTTAAAACGGCTTTGGTGGAATTTTGACCGTGCCGCCCCCTAAATCGGTTCAAAATAATTAAAAAACATTACCTAATTTTTTTCAGATTTTTATTCCAATATGAACCCGTGCCTATAGAGCCGTCGTTTTTCCCATTTAAATAACATGGGTTTTCGTCTTCAATACGGTATTTTTTTTTTTTTTTTTTTTTTTT
>JAPYZL010087019.1:0-12652 GCA_030522825.1 Platygaster orseoliae
CTTTTTCGGTAATTGTACGCAGAACCGTTGAATACTGGATCGATTCCTTAGAAGAAAGTAGTGCATACACAAACGGAAGAGCTAATTTATCTTTTTCAGATATGTCTGAATCATTGTCTTGTGGTTCTAAGATCCCTGCGTTCTGCTCAACTAACAATAAGCCCAAGATCGTGAAAACTTGCATGAATATAACGGGCGACACCTACGATACAAAATAGCAATTATTTTCTTATGAATGTATGAATTTTTTTTCAATTTAAAAATAGACCAACGCTAAAAGTTCCATTTAAGAACCAAGTGGGACTTCTGGCCAAGAATTCCAAATTCCCGAGCTCCAACCAACGTTTTTTGATACTGATCTGGTAAGTCATTCAAATCTACTAAAGATTTTGGATTCGCTGGGTAACTTTTTCTACGATGCCTTCTTATAGACTTTTTAAGATTTTCTCGTTCGGGCAGTTGTGCGATAACTTCCGTTGGTGCGTTTGAGATCTCCGTACGTAAAATTTGCGACGGTGGCATACATGGGTTATCTTCAGCTTTCCTCTTAAGTCTTTGAGAATATATTTGTACGATAAAAATTTCAAGTAAATCACTAATCACTGTACTGATGATTATTGAGTAAAATTGCCTCATTTTGAGAATTCCAGCTTCACACTCGTCTGGATCAGGTGGGTGTTGATGTTTTGATTCTTGTGGGCCCTTTATGACTATTACTATTTCACCTGGTTCGGTATCTATCGTTATCGCTTGAGCAGCGCATTCTCCTCTACGAAGACGATTGCAATCCCCATAACCTTTTCCGTTTGTTGGTTTTTTTGATTTGAGATAAACGTACCCATAAATAATTAATTTTGATCCCAGATGTTGAGCACTGGGGTGCTCAGCCATGATGACACGAAAAAAACAAACTATAATTTTTTCTAAAAATATGGAAAAAAAGAAATTTCATGACGGTAATTTAGCAAATAACTTAATAACTGATTGCTAATGTAAAAAGAAAATGTACGATCAATATTAACTTGCTTTCATTTGTTATTTGTTCGTTAGAAGTAAATAGTTGCGTGTAATAATAAACAATAATTAATTAATTAAATATTGAAAAATGTAAAAATCAGTTAATTTATTATTAATTATTGAAATAATTCATAATGATTCAAAGTTGAATAATAATTTTCATTAAAGTGGCCATTCGTGAAAAACAGTGTTCGTGAAATAGTCCATTCGTGGATTTCGTTTCGAGAAAAAGGCGTTTGTGAAATCGGCTTTCGTGAAAAAGGGTTTTCGTGAAAAAAGTCATTCGTGAAAATGACCTTTCGTGAAAACGGATTCGTGAAAATGGGTGGGTGTTAATTGTGCTCTGGTGGCAAATGAGATTTGTTGAGGGAACAAAATAATAAGCTACAACTGCGAAAATAAATCGTTCTGTCAAATTGTGTTGTATTACACTAAGAGAAAAATCTAGTACTTTCTACTAAAAAATATAGTAATGGTAGATCCAAATGAAATATAGTAAATTTCACTGGTAAGACACCACAATATCCAATTTTTTCATTATTGTAATCTAACTTAAATCTTTAAATATTCTTCTTTTATTTATTTTTTAAGTATTTATTTTTTAATTTCTTTATATTTTTCTTTTCTTTCATATCTTTTTATTTTTATTAAATTATTTTTTTTTTTTTTAGAATTTTATTTTATATTTTTATTATTTTCATTTATATTTCTCTTTAACTATTTAGGTTTCAAATATTTAAATATGGTGTTTAAAATTTCAAATTTTTGGGAAAATTAAAAAACTGAAAATTTTCTAAATAGTCGAGAATCTTCTACGTAGACAGTTTAAATTTTGTATATTATTATCTTTATCATATTTTTCGGAAAAGTGTATGGTTTTTTTCATTTTATGAAAAAACTTCAAATACTTAAAGGTATTCAAAAATTACCAAAAACTATTATAAGTTACAGAAATCTTAATGAAATTTTTTCGATTAATATTTTTTTGAAATATAAAGAAAATGAAAAAAAATTGAGATGATTCTCTAGATTGTTGTTAATTCTATAATATTCGAATAGTTTGTTGAATTTCAGATAATGTTGATAAACTTTGTACATCGTGAAAAATGTTTAAATTCCGCACAATGACAGAAACCGTGTAATACACGACATTCTTAAATATCTAAAAATGTTTCATCATACGAATACATTCCAACATTTTTGAAATTTTAAAAATAATTTAGATCATCATATAACTTTGAAAAATGCAAGATATTTGTTAAAAATTTCAATTGTTCGGTTGAACTAGAATTCAACTAGAATGTATTGATCGATTTTTACTTGATTTTTTTTTTTTGTTATTTAATTTTCATATCAATATCAAGTCTTCCGAAATCAAAAATTGATCCTCGCACGAAGATGTTAAGTATGTAATCGTAAAAATTCAATTCAAATTAGAACTTTTAAAAAATTTCTACAAATTACGTAAAACGCTCAAAATTAGAACAATTTCCAAGAACTAAAATTTGCAAGTATATATAAAATTTGCAATAAAGTGCAATAATTAATTGAATATCCCCATTTTCTTATTATTTTAGTCTAACTTCAATCTTTAAATAGTGTTTATTATCTTTGAAATTTTTAAATGTTGAAAAAATTTAAAAACTGAAAATTTCTAAATAGTCGAGAATTTCATACGTAGACAATTAAAAATTTTGTATATTGTGATCTTTATCATATTTTTTGGAAAAGTGTATGGTTTTCTTTCATTTTATGAAAAAATCGCAAAAACTTGGAAGTATTGAAAAACTAAGAAAAATTATTATAAATTACAGAAATGTCAATGAATTTTTTTAGATTATTATTGTTAAAATATAAAGAAAATTAAAAAATTTCAGATAATTCTCCAGATTGTTGTAAATTCTATAAAATTGAAATAATTTGTTGAATTTTATATAATATTAATGAACTTTGTACACCGCGAAAAATTTTTAAATTCTGAAAAATTACAGAAACCGATAGTATACTACATTCGTAAATATCAAAAATGTTTCTTCATACGGATAAAGTCCAAAATTTTTGAAATTTTAAAAATAATTTAGATCAGCATATAACTTCGAAAAATGCAAGATATTTGTTAAAAATTTCAATTGTTCGGTTAAACTAGAATTTATTGATATGATTTTTGCTTGGTATTTTTGGGTATTTCATTTTCATATCATTATCAATATTTTTAAAATGAGAAATTGATCCTCTCACAAAGATGTTATATAATTGTAAAAATTCAATTTAAATTTTGAGTTTCCGAAGATTTCCTCAAATTTCGTAAATTGTTAATTAGGACAATTTCCAAGAACTACAATTTGTAAGTTTTTGTAAAATTTGGAATATCTTTCAATAATTGTTTGAGTGTCCCAATTTTTTATTATTTTAGTCTAACATCAATCTTTAAATTGTATTTATTATGTTCAAAACCTTAAAATTTTGAAAAAACTAAAAAACTGAAAATGTTCTAAATAGTCTATAATTTAACGTATGTCTAATACATGCAAAATGAAAAAAATATTGTACTTTTCCCTAGAATATACTATAATTTTTTCAATATTCATACTACAAATTACTAGTGTTTTTTTCTCATAACTCATTAAACTTTTCCCATAACCAAAAATTTTCGAATCCATTATCCATTAATCGTTTCGAGAATCCCAGAATTTTCGACTCGCAATTCAGTTAATGTTTCACGTCGCTTCGAACGCGAAAACAATTGAGGCCAGGAATTACTCGCGATGTCGAGGATATTTCAGGACGCTAAGAGCCCGAGCGCAAACACGGGATTATTCGTTTAAGTCGGATATTACGTTGTCTGCAACGAATTTTGCCACCTCATTGTCGAGCACAATACAGAAGTTCCCGCACCTGCGTTAAGATAAATGCAGGTTCGTTCTCGAACTTGTTAATCAGATTATCAGAAATTGGAATATCGATGTGATTAAACAACGACGACTCCCTAAGTGCTTCAAGTACAGTTTTCACGATTATTCTCGGGAAATGGAGCTTTTCTTTTCACTTACATCTTTCAGAATAAACAATGAGGAAAATTTAAAGAAATATTTTAATTAAATTTTATTATTTCATTAAATCAAACATATTAAACTTAACAAATAAATCTTGTAGCATTCGAGAATTTTATAAAAGAAAAAATTTCACGCCACGATTTTCGGTTGACATATTTATTTTCTGCAGCTTGAATAAATATTTAAATTCTCGTCACGATTTTCCGTCGTTCTAGTTTATCGCAACTTTTACGTTTTATACCGGCTATAAAAAAATTGATTCAGGGTAGCGTATTCAAAGGAAGTGCTCCCAAAACCACTATCGTTTTCACAAGTAGCTCGGTATCTATCTGCGCCATTCATCTTTGTGTAATCGAGCTTCACTAACGCTGTGATTATGTTATCGCTCACAGGGCTTGTTTTATGAACGCGCTTTCATGTGATACATATTACTTTGATTAAAGGGACTTACCGTGACGACTGTATCTTCACTACGAAAATGATCTTCGGACACACTACTGCCTTTGACCTAGAAACAGAAGAAAATTACATTTATAGCATTATTATTACATTAGTTATTCATATATTTTATTTTTATATATATTATATAAAACCATGTTTTGGAGGGGCCTCAATCAGAGTGGAAAAAGTGCTTCGAAAATTGGTTCAAGCGCATGCAAAAGTGTATTGATCTTCATGGGGAATATTTTGAAAAACAATGAACCCGTTTTCGATGATAAATTTTTTTTTTTTGCTGGACCCGAAATATAAAGAGCAACCCTCGTATGTACATATAAATATATGATATAAAATATATTATTACATAATATCTTTTTATATTTTATATAATATATGTATATTATGTTTGTACATATATTATTTATCATTATTATTGTTATCATTCTTAATTTAATTAAATAAATATCAAAGTATATATTAATTTTAGCTTGTATTTACGGATTCTATGTTATAGATTTTTATTCATTTCCAGATTTTTAAAATTAAGAAAGTAAAATGTTTGTCGACTGATATTAATAAATAAATAAAATACGAAATGAAAGATAATGCGAAACACGCATATAAATGGAATAAAATAAAAGTATATTCACAGTAAAAAAACTTACTAATAATAAATAAATCAAATTCAAAAAATCAAATAAACATTGAAAGGTGAGTGAAAAATAATTACATTATATGAATTGAAAATTATTTGAATTTTGTTAAAGAAATCAAAATCCATAGAATTATAATCCAGAATTTCAGAAGTTGTACATTAAATTTCGTGTAGTATAAAATTTTATATTTCATTCCTTTAATAAGTAATATTTTTGAACATTTGAACAATATTTAGTTATAAAAATTTATTAATTAAAATTTAAACGAAAATTTTTCTATTTTTAATTTTCATCTATGTTTTGTGAAAGACTGTAATTGACGAATATTTGAATTGTACTACATAATTTTCTAAATCCTGAAATTCAAATTCCTCAATTTTCGAGAAAAAAATTTATTTCATTTTTATTCCATTTGCTTCTGAAAAGTTAAATGAAAATTTTATTGAGGAATAAATATATAATATAAAATATATTATTATATTATATCATGTTATATGTAATTTATTATTATTATTATTATTATTATTATTATTATTATTATTATTATTATTATTATTATTATTATTATTATTATTATTATTATTATTATTATTATTTTACTATCGTCATCATTATTATCATTACACTTATAGCATAATAAACCGTAAAAAAAGGCGTTTCTGAATTTAATGTTTTTTTTTTCAATTTTGAGGGTCACAAATATTAGGTAATTTTTTGAAATAGTGTTGGAGATTATTTATTAATTTTAGCTTGTATTTTATGGATTATATGTTATAAACTTCTATTCATTTCCAAATTTTTTAAATTGGAAAAAATATTCACAGTAAAAAAACTTAGAAACAGTAAATAATTGAAATTCATAAAATCGAACAACCGTTGAAACGTAAGTGAAAACAATTATATTGTATGAATTGGAAATTATTCAATTTTGGTTATAGAAATCGATATCCATAGAATTCTAATTCGAAATTTCAGAAGTTTAACATAAAATTTCATGTACCATAAAATTTTTTTTTTTTTTTTATTCTTGTAATTTTCAAACATTAGAACAATATTTAGTTATAAAAACTTATTAATTAAAATTCAAATGCAAATTTTTCTATTTTTTAATTTTACTCATGTTTTAATAAATATTTAAATTGTACTACATAACTTTCTAAATCCTGAAATTCGAATTCCTTAATTTAAAAAAAATCGTTTCATTTTTATTCCATTTAATTCTAAAAAGTGCCATGAAAATGTTATTAAGTAGTCTCGAAATACTCAGAAATTAAAAAAAATTATATTGACACTAAAGAATTTAATTTATAATATGTTTCAGCTAAATTTTGAATTGAAAATTACATGTCAAATAGGATTTGTAAATAAATACTAAAAGATCTTCGAATCCAAATGTTCTTGAAATGCGCAATTCAAATACAGAGGTTTAGATTTACGTATAAAAAAATACTGTAAAATTTATTTCTTCAATTGTTTAACTATATTTCATAGTATTCGATCGTGGTTTGAACATTTCTAGTTATTTAATAAAAATTTGATTCTTCATCGAAATTTTTGCATTTCTCGAATTTCTATTTTTAGACTCTCAATTTCCTCATCCATAAAATTTTTTTGTGTTTTCGTCTTCAAGCTCATTGTAAAAATAATCGAAAAAAATTAACAAAAAATGATTTTATAATTTCAAGCAGTAAATATTCGAAAATACACATAACCGACGTGTTTTTTTCTAAAAAACTAAAAAAGTTTTTCTTTTAAAAAACTTCAATTTAAAATTTCTTTTCTCCAAAACTAACATAAATCACGCACTATCCTGCAAAAGTCTTTATAATTACGAAAATACACCTGCAGAATTTTTCTTGCATTCAGTACTGATAACTAGTTACCTAAAATCATATCCCTTCATTAAGAAAATTTTCTGTCTCCAGAAAAAGGTATTTTTTTTTAAAAGCAAGTCAGTTTTTTGCTGTCGAGGACGTTTCGTAACTACGCATCGATTTCCCGAAAAAAGCATTCTACGGAAGGGGTGGAGGTTGGGACGGCGATAGGTTGATTCCTTTTCTGATTGTATTGCTGTAAAAAGTGCTTAGTGTACTGAATCGTTATCCAATTCGAGATGGTATTCAAGTAATCCAGATATCATAGGTTTCACGGTGCTTTTGAGCTCAGTTTTAGAATTGTTTTTTCCTGGGAAAAATGTCATTTGGAATTACTTTACCTACTTTCATTTTTGAAATTCTCACTGAGAAAGAACATAGTAATTTGTACTGTAAATATTGGGTAACCTACTATATTCTGGGAATATCCACAATTTAATTTTATTTTTTCATATATTTTTTTAAATTTTACTCATAAATATATTTATTTTTACCATGCAGTATAGTACACATCAAATACTATATTACTATATACTATATATACTATATACTAATATACTATATTAATAGTATACATTAAATATAGTAATTATGAGTTAATATATAATATAAGATGCTAAACATATTGTTTAGTTTAAATTACTTATATAAGTATTTGAAATTAACAATACTATATGTAGTAAAATTCACTATATATATAACATCTTGAACTCCCATTAGGTACTATATTTTTTAGTAAAAAGTACTAAATTGTTCTCTCAGTGCTGAATACGAATTTTTTATGTTTACATATTCTGCTGACAAGTGTAGAAACGATCATTCATCGTCCCTAAAATTTACCCACTATTAACTAATTATGATCGAAACTTCCTTCCAACTGCTTATGGAGGAAATGCATATATTGATTGGGGAATAACCTAATTACAATCATGAACGGAATGTCGAGATGAGTCGAGTACTTTGAAAGTGTCAGAGAATTTCGAAGCAGGAAAATTCAAAAGGGAAAATGAACATACAAAAGCTTAATCTCTTAAGAAATTTTGATATGAATTTTTCTGTCATGAGAAACTATTCAGTGTTTTCTAAAGTTTTCAAAGTTTTACTCATAGTTATGAAGATTACCAAATTTTGAATATTTATTGCTTGGAATGTAAAGTAGTTGTTGAAAATGTAGAATATGTAGAATGATATATTGCAGAGACTTACATTTTGATTTGAAAAAGTTATAACCTAATTAAGCTACTCAATAAAATTACGTACGTCATGTTTGAATTGTTTATTAGAAATTATCGACGTTCAGCAATGTATTTTATGATTTCTTGCTTGAAATATATAAAACATAAAATTGTTGGAAAAATTTAACTTATTGACAATTTTTCATTTCCGAAAATTACACTGAATTTCAAAAGTTTCTAAATAATATGTGATTTTTATTAAATATTAGTTGTACAAAAGTTATTATGAATTGTAAAAAATTTTCAATCATAATTCGAAGACAGTGAACTTTAAAATAAAAGCATATTCTTTCATACATAATATTATTTATTTAAATATCGAAACTGTTTTAAAATTATCTAAATATAAAATAATTGGAAAATAGTTATTTAAACACGTGATAATGATTTATTATTATTTTTATCAATTGCTAAAAAAAAAGTTTAAATTCTTTTTATGTGGAATATAACTTCAACTGAATTTTAAATTCAGAAGTATTTCAAAATATCTAAATTCTAGAGAATTAACAACAGTTCTACATAAATTTTATTAAAATTGATTACAAGAAATACAAAACAAATTTTTTTGGATTTTAGATTATTTATTCCATGATGATTTATTATTATTATCAATTGTTAAAAAGAAGTTGAAATTATGTTGATGATGAATTTAACTGCAACTGAATTTTAAATTCATAGATATTTAAAAATATCTGAATTCTAGAGAATTAACAAGAATTTTACATAAATCTTACTAAAATTGTTTACAAGAAATACAAAACAAATTTTTTTGGATTTTAGATTATTTATTCCATGATGATTTATTGTTATTATCAACTGCTAAAAAGAAGTTAAGTTATTTTTATGATATATTTAACTTCAACTGAATTTTAAATTCAGAAATATTCCAAAATATCCAAATTCTAGAGAACTAACAACAGTTTTACATAAATTTTACTACGACTGATTATAAGAAATACAAAACAAATTTTGTTGGATTTTAAATTATTCATTCCAGTGCTTATTATATCTGGATCTTTCAAAAAAACTCGAAAAAGCTCAAAATAATCATTTTCGTAAAAACGTAACTAATTTTACTAAAAATTAATTTTTCCTAACATCAGCTGAAACAAAAACCTCAAGAACAAAAGCTCTTTTCTCTTTTCACAATTCAACAACTCAGTGTGCACAATTTTTTTAAAATAAACTCGAAGAAGTCGGAAAAAATATTATAGTTGGAAACTAGGATAAATGTGTTTTTGAAGAGCATGAAATTATCTGAAAATCAACAGGCTCACGAGGAAAAATGAGGGCGTTTGTCTCCAACAATGAAATATTACGTCGGTTAAGATCTAATAGTTAAAACAAATGACATGCAAACAACTTTTTTATAAGTCCTCATATACATTTGTTTCCACCGCTCAAAGTTCTAACAACAATTTCTGTACATGCTGAAAAATAGTTTGGTTACAGCAACCATTTTTAGTAAAATATAGAAATTTTGGGTACTACAACCAAAAATTAAATCCCAAGAATTTAAAATTAAAAAAAAATATTTTGTGGAATTTCGGAAGAGCTTAAAAGATTTATAAAATAATTCATAACTTTTCTACAGCATGTAAAACTTTCTAACAGCATTTAAACCCGAAACTTTTGCAATAACCCAAGTTCCCATGGCCTAAAAAAAATTCGATAAGTTAGTTGAATTTTTCTCGATGATTGAAGAGCGATTTGAATAGCCGGCGAAATTGCCGGCGAACGCATAAAAAACGTCGCTGAAACTGAAATCCAGGGGAGCTTTTTTCCCGATCCTCGTACACGTCTATTGTGAAAATTGATTCGACTGAATCAAGAGAATGAATGTGTTATGCTCCATATATAATTAAAACGTTTCTATTTTTTGACAAAATGTAACCTACTTCAAGAGCGACTTTTATAAGGTTAAAGCTGTCTCGCATGAATAGCACAATGCGAGAGTTGAACTTTGCATAAAGAAGAGCTGAGAAAGTACTTGTAACGTCAATACTCGTGTTTTTGCCAAAACAATAAATGACGAGCTCGCAATCGCACGTGTAAAGTTCCAAAAATTTCGGTTAACTCTTTGTTTTTGTCTGTTTCAGAGTGTGGGTTTTTCTGTTAACAAGTGAAATTGAAAAGGGTTTCAAAGAATACGTGAATTGGCAGAGAGAAGGAAAACTGACAATGAGGAACATTACCTTCACAGGCGGTCAAGGTAGGATTTTTTTTGGTGATATTAGGTATTTTCAAAAAGCATTTACTGGTTTTGCAGTTCTTAGAATTTAATTTATTATTAATTTTTTAAATGTAATCGTTTCAAATTTCAAAATTTAGGTTAGGAAATTGGATTTGTGAATTTAGAATTTAAATTAAGCAAATATATTGCGTTCTCATCAGTTCCATTATTAGCTTGTTATTGTTTCTACATTCGGTTGATGTTTCTTGAATTGACGATTTTAATGAATATTCTGCTACGTAAACTGACAGTAAAATTTGGAAATGTGAAGTTACGTAGCTACGTTACACTGAAAAACCAATTTAGTTGGCTCAAACAAATAATTGAAAAAAATCTAGGGGCACCACCCCTAGAACCCCCTGTCAAGAGCTCCTTTCCAAAATTTGTGAAATTGAAAAAAATGTAAAACATCGTATAAAAGTATTTTGTAAATCGTAGAGAAATAATACAGATTATTTCACGTATCAAAGTTTTCGAAAAACTTAAAAATTTTAGACATTTTTAAAATTTCAAACTATTTCGCCAATTCGTAAGTGTAGAAGTATTTTGATAATTTATTAAGTTTTTAGAAACTCGAAAATTATCAGAACTCCAAGAACATTTGAAATTGCGGAGTTTTGAAAAAATTATGGGAATTAACAGTATTGTAATAATTCTGAAAATTACGAAAATAATACAAATTCTTGACATATTTTCAACGTTGCGGAATTTTCAATAATGTGAAAGATTTGCGAAGTTCAAAGAAAGTATTACGAACTTTTTGGGATTTTTTGAAATTTCTATAATTTCACAATTTTCGTGAATTTTAGAGATATATATAATTTTAAAAAATTCTGAGAAGTTCAAGGTATGTTTGTTTATGAGAAATAGATTAATTGAATTAGATTTGATTGACTCAATTTATTGATGAATTTATAGATTATCGATTTTGCGTGATTCTACCCAGAATCAATAGCTATCATTAATATCGATTTTTGTTTATTTCATTAAATAATTTTGTTTAGGAGAAAATTTCAAGAGACCAAATATTTGAGTCAGTTGAAATATTTATTATAATTCATGATTATAATCATGGAAATTTTGTCAGTTTTAATTCCACACAGGAATAAAATAAATTTCGTAAATCAAGAATTATTAAATAGAGGTTAGGTTAGGTTTTTTTTGCTAATTGTGAATTAATAGTGAGGAATTTCATCCTTTTAATATAAACATAATCCAGTTCATTTTGACACTTTCACAACTATGAATTCATCAATATGATGGTTTGAAAAAAATGAATCTATCAAATTTTTTATAACCCGATTCGAAATGAATGAATCTGAATAATTTTACATTTATTTTTTTTTTCATTTATAGTTTTTTTTCATTACCATACGATAATCTAGTGTAAATAATGTTTTTTATGAAGCCTGATTTTACAGTGAACTGGAAAATTGATCAAGATAATTTATGTCACTTTTTCCATCAAGCTGTTAGAAAAAGTTTGTTTAATTAAGAATTAGTTAATTATGAAGAGTTGATTAATCTGAATAAAATTATCGATTTTCGCATGATTTTACTCAGAATTATTAAATACGAGAGATTAACATTTTTTTATTTTATAAGATAATTTTGTTCATCAGATAAATTTCATGAGGCAAAATATTTGAGTAAGTTTTATTAATTAGGAAAATTTTCGTCAGTTTTCATTCCGCAAGGTAATGAAATAAATTTTTTTAATCAAGAATTTTTAAGTAAAGAGTGACGATATTTTTTAACTTTTTATTGCTGGTTGTAAAATAAAAGTGTTGATTTTCTACTATTATTATAAACTAAATCAAGTTACTTTTGAGGCTTTCATAACTTAACTAACTTATAAAAAAATTAATTTTAATAAATAAATCACTAAATTTTCTATAATTTCACTCGAAATTAATCAATACTATTAAGGGGGTCACCTCATGTAAATCGAAAAAAAACGTGGTTTTTTAGGAATTTTTTTTAATGTCAAGGAATTATTATACATTGTTTTTTTTAAATGTATATTTGAGACAACTTTTAAGTAATACTTAAAAAAAAAAAAACTTGAAAAAATTCAAAAATGGCGGAGTAATCACAAGTCTAGTAGAGCCTGTCGCTGATGAATTGTGTACACGATTGCGGGAAA
>JAPYZL010087026.1:0-33278 GCA_030522825.1 Platygaster orseoliae
TTCGTGACGTTTTGGATATGTCAAAATCGACCAACTCTTACTGCTAGAGCCATCTACTGACAAACAGCGAGAACTTAGTTGCGCACCTAATAATATTTTGGACCATGTAATCAAAAATAATAGTATATTCCCACACTAGTTAAGGACCATATTTTATTCAACAACGTGAAGAAATGTGAGTTTTATAAGATACAAGCGTGGGAGAAACGAGTCATTACTTCACGGCGTTGAATAAAGTACTTTGAGTTATTTAGAGTCTCATTTTACAAATATTAATTTTATTGACGAGGAAAATTTATATAATGATACAAACGTTTTTCTATATTTCCATTTGTTATTATGCTGAAAATTTTTTTTAAATTAACTGAGAATTGAAAATAATGTTTGCATGAATCTTATCTTGTTTCAGAATTTTCGTTACTAATAATATAATTTTTTGGACCCTGGCATTAAAAAATTAAGTATTTTAAATTATTTTGAGTCTCATTTTACAGATACTCATTTTATTGAAAAGGGAAATTTCTCTAATGATACAGACGTTTTTATTTATTTCCAGTTGATTTTTTACTGATAATTTTTGATTTATAAAAAATCAATTGAGAATTGATAATAATGTTTGCATTTATTTCTCTCGTTTTATTAACGAGAGAAATTTTTATAATGATACAAACTTTTTTATTCATTTCCTGTCATTTATACTGATGATTTTTCCAATAATTTTTGATTTCTAAAAAATTGACTGGGAATCGATAATGTTTGCATGAATATTATCTTCTGACTGGGAATCTCGAATTGTAAAAATAAAATTTACAGAGATATAAATTAATTATGATTTGGAAAAAGTTTGAATTGGTAAACTATATTGAAAAGTTCATGTTTCAGGATTTCTATAACTGATAATTTGATATTTTGGACTCTGGAATCGAAAAATACTTATTTTGTATTTTCAGTCGTTCCGAGTCTTATTTTACATTGATTTATTTTATTTACTGGGGAAATTTCAATAATAATAGATACTTTTCTATTCTTGTTTATTCGATTATTCACTGATAATTTTTCCAATTATTTTTTCATTTACGAAAAATTTACTGAAATATTCTTTTATGATGGGAAATTTTGAATATAAAAACCTGAATGTGAAATCATTTTGAAAAAAAGTATGTTCCAAAATTTTCATTATTGATAATATAATTTTTTGAGTTAATAAAATCAAATCGATATAATTTACAAATAGATATCCTAAAAAAATGTATTTTGGAAATAATGTACATTGGAACAAATATACTTTGGGAAAATGTTTCTTTGGAAACTGCATTTTTTGAGAAAATTGTCTTTAGGAAAAATGTCCATTGGGAAACTTTATTTTGGGAAAAGCGTACTACAAGCGTATTTTCACATTCAGTATATTTAAAGTTTTCTATGCCTCAACAGTCTAAAAAATATTTTTTTACAAAACCTGGGAGTTTTTTTCCCTAAAATCATTTGAAAATCACGTTAACCCATGGAAAAACCTCAGTGGTATCTTCACAGTCAACTTCCAAGACTGGGCCCGCGAGTTTTAGGTTTTTTTTTTATTCAGGTTCGATGTTTCAGCGATATTGAAGCCTTTTCGAAAGTAAAACGTCAGCATGCGACGCCAGTAGAAGAAAATAATTTACATGTTGCTGAAACATGTTGTGCACTCGGTGTGCTGGCGCATTGAGAAATCAATAAGATCGCTTTTGCGTATATATGTACATACGTTCGCGGGCGTGATGCGACGCTGGTACATATATACATATATATATATATATATATTTTTTTTTTTTTTTCGAATAAAAAGTCGATAAACAAAGAGTACGAAAAATAGGAAAAAAAAGGAGTGTATGTATGCGCGGAGGGCGGAGACGGGATCAAACTTTATGAAAGTATGCTGCAGCGTCTAAGACTCAGCGGGATAATCGTAAATCAGAACCCGAGAGGACATTCGCCGCGAAATCTTTTGAAAATCGCGGGGATACTTTATTGCACTTGGGGTTTATATAAATCGCCATTTTCATCCACAAATATCAAACTTGTTGGTGGAAAAAAAGTTTTTTTATACACTATTGTGATTGAAAATGAAGATTGAAAATCATTTCTTTGTATATAAAAAAGAGTTTCAAAAATATTCACCAAAATTGTTTCGTAAATTCAATAACTTGTATATACTGCGAACCATCAATGACGTAATATGATTACAATTGCTACTCTCTTTCCATCAATATGTTTCTTTTTCCCCTTTTTTTTGTAAAATGCATTACCATATTCGCATAAGAATGTTGACTACGACTAAAAAATAATTGCATCGACGAAATTGAATGAGAAGTTCGACGTTCCTGTTCGTGGTTGTGTATTGCTTTTGGCTCGGAGTACTCGTACATTCTAGTATTCGCGGGTAATACTACCACCCGAGTTCCACTACATTTCACTAGATGCATTAGTCTCGAGGAGACGGCAAGTGGAGGCAAAGCTATTGCCTTAAAGAGAACGTATCCTTTCACTTATTTCGGGGTGAAAAAAGCGCCCTTCAACACAATCCTGCGATTTATCATGTTGCGTGGTTTTTCGGGTAAAATATGGACGTCAAGCGAGGGCTGAATCTGCGACAGAATGGCCTGTTGTTTCCGCGATTATCGCTGTTCACGAGGGATGAATATGACTTTGATTGTTTCAAGTTGAAATGTTTGTATATTTTTCTGTAGCAGCAGTTTTTTTTTTTGGTACGAATCTTAAAAATTTACGTAGTCTATTACAGATGAATTTAAGGTTAAAGGAATATGCACTATAATATTTACACTCGTGAATTGCATAATAAATAATTACATATTATGCAAATAATTGCAGAATTCATTATAATTTTATGTGAAAATGAGAAAATAGGGAAGATTAACTAAAAAATCAACGAAAATACAAACAATTACAATAAACTTAAAGAAATAATTTTGAAAAACGAAATATTCAGTAAAAAAAAAGAATAAAAAATGACGAGAATAGGTAAAAATGATCTAAAATGTACTGATGTATAGAAAATGTAAAAAAAAGTTCTCTGTTTCTTCTCCAATCTAAATAGGATTCGAGCATTTGAATAACATTAACTCAAAAATAACAGCAGTTCTGACTGCAAAATAATGATAATAACCAAGGAAACCAAAAATATTTACGATAAAATGCGAAATATTTATTTATTTATGCATGAAAAAACAAGAAAATATGTGTAATAGGCAGGAAATATTTATGATCGAATGCAAGCAAATTTTATGTTTTTTTTACATTTGTTCACATTTTTAGTTCATAATTAAAGTTATTGCAGAAAATGACCACATGTTTTGCTAAGTTCTCTTCGAATTATAATTCGAATAGCATATATGTATAATGTTTCATTTCATTATTTTTTTTTGAAATGTAAACAGATTATCAATCTGTAAACATGAAATGTCGAATAATTTCTCGGTAATTTTCAAACCGCGAATTAAAAAAAATTAAATTAATTAAATTATATTACAGAAAAATGACATAAAAATTAAATGCAAAGTAGTTTCATGTTCAATTTAATTTTTTTAATTTTATAGATATGCATTTTTTTCAAATTGTAATTCGATTATTTCATTTTTATTTTTAATTTTTGATTTGGCATTTTTTGATTTTTCATTTTTAATTTGATTTGCAAATAATTTAATTAAAAATAAAATTCAAATTAGAATTAAATTAAAATTAAAGAATAAGAAAATGGCGAGATATGCATAAAAAGTGAATATTTTTTATGGTCAAAAATTGTTGAAAATATTTGGGATTAAAAATGAAAAAAATATATTTACCGAAAATCCAAAAGTGGTCAAATATTTTTTATTCGCCAAAAATTGCTAAAATATTCATTCAAATATTTTTTATTCAAATAAATATTTTTGGTTGCCCTGATAATAACAATAAATGTTTATCTAGGATAACGTAGAAAAAAATAATTTGAAAAATTGCTTCGATCTGGTGAAAAATAAGAAAAATATATATATTATTTACTAAAATGTTGAAAATCTGAAATACATTGAATCTGGAGCTTCGAATTCTAGATGTTAGACGAAAGCTTATAAAAACGCCAAGAAGTATATTTTGAATCATTAAAAAACGGCAGAAATACTAGAAGTATTTGAAATCTATGAAATAACGTTTTTTTGAAAAATCTGAACAAATACGTACGATCTACAAAACTCGAAACTCTAGACTTCCAATTAAAAAAAAAAGGTTAAAAAAAATCAAAAGAACTACGAGAAATCTTAAACAAAAAAAAAACACTACAGAATATTATTAATATTCAAAGAATTATGAAAATATAAAAAATCTATGAGACGTTGAAAATCTACGTGGATCTTATTTTCCCAGACACCTTTATTAATACTGGAAATCTCTTGAAATTAGAATTATACAAATCTATACAGAAATTCCAAAATAAATAAGGAATCTATGAAAAAATTAAAATTTTTAAATTGTTGTGAATGTCAATACTCTACCACTACATTTTCGCAATCTTTCAAAAAAATACAGAATTCCAAGAAATATATATAAATACCAAAAAAAATCGACAAAACTGTATGAATCGCATGAAATGCAGGAATTTTATAAACTTCTGAAATTATTTAAACATATATTTCTTTCGACGCTTTAGATTTAGAATTTTTGACGATCTAGTTTCGGTAGTAAGATCTTCAATTTTACGAATTTCGGAGTTTCTAAGTAACATAAATTTTGTAGTACGGGGTCTAACATTTTTCATTCACGTATTTAATACAATGCAACTCGATTTTTGTGATTTTTAAATCACCGTGGTAAAAGTTTCATTCTTTTTCTCATACCTATAGTTTTTATTATATTTCCTCATTATTTATACAATTTTTAGTGTTTTTCGATATTATGAATTTCTATAATTTAATAAACATACTTATTCGTAATAATTTTACGTATTGTATTTGGCTTTAGAAAGCCAGTACTGTTACAAACATTTCATTTTCCTTTCTGTTCCTCCACAAAAAATAGTGTAAATGTTAAATTCTACTCATAAAATGTCATGATGTACAAAATTCCGCGCCTTTTAGTCCTTAAGTATGCTATAAAAACGACTTCTTATCTGGACGATCCTCTCAAAGCTGAAAGGATTCTTGTCCACTTTCTATTTTTATATATCAGTGATAAAAGGGTTCATATGAACGTAAAAAAACCAAAACAACCCATGCTGTATAATTCCAGCATAAATCGCCGTCGAGGAACATTGGTTTTTCATTAATCACTTCTCATATTTTTCAAGCCCGGTCCCCGATATGCCATGGCGGTTTTGAAACGTCGATTATTTCTCGACGATGCTACGAATAAACGCGAAAAAGCGACGTTAACGACGCGCATTATTAAACGTCACTCTGATTGCCGATAATACGCAACGGGAAGAATGATTTAATTCAACAAGAGCGCAATTAGTAGAAACAAATTGCGAGAATATGACGTCGTGGGATAATTTATGGACGTACTTAAACGAAGCGAGGATCGCAGAAGTGTAAACAGAGATTCTTCAAATAATAAATTTTCATTGAAAGTTTCGAGATTGAACAAGAGACACGACAATTTTGCAAAGTTTACCTTTAACAGACGTTATGGATTTTCTGTGACAAAGTATTTCTAATTTTATTTCAAGATTCTCGAGTATACAATGACGAAGAAATCTTGAAAGTACTCTTTTCTAATTTTTGAAGGTTGTAAAGCACGGCTTAGTGTTGATTGCGCACAAGTTTATGGTGCACATTCGTTTTTGTTCAATGTTTTTTAGTGCACAAAAAAATGTGCACCATAAAGTTGTGCACAATAAAATGTGCATCATAAAGTTGTGCACAATAAATGTGTGCACAATAAAATGTGCATCATAAAGTTGTGCACAATAAAATGTGCGCCATAAACTTGTGCACAAGAAATGTGTGCACAGTAAATGTGTGCACAATAAACTTGTGCACAATAAAATGTGCACTATAAACTTGTGCACAATAAAATGTGCACCATAAACTTGTGCACAATAAAAGTGTGCACAATAAAATGTGCACCATAAACTTGTGCACAATAAAATGTGCACTATAAACTTGTGCACCATAAAATTGAGCACAATAAATGTGTGCACAATAAAATGTGCACCATAAACTTGTGCACAAGAAATGTGTGCACCATAAACTTTTGCACAATAAATGTGTGCACAATAAACTTGTGAACAATAAATGTGTGCACAATAAAATGTGCACCATAAACTTGTGCACAATCGACACCAAGCCTAAAGCACAATTCGCGCAGGCTCTACCACGAAAGTTCATTGAAACCAAATAAACAACATTCGAACCACTACGAAATCAACAATGGAACCAGCCCCCCCCCCTCCGGTTTCCTCGCCCCAAACATTCATAGTTCAACATTCGTTCCACTTGGATACAGTCGGCGTAGCCCATTTGCCCCATTCACTCTTCTCTCACCACCCTGCACGGAAAATTCAGTCCCGACGCCTCTGAATGAGGCCGGCTAAAAGCTCGCTCTTTGACGAGTTCCTTGGGAATGAATAAACCGGGAATTGAAAAGTTCCCGAAGAAAGCGAACGCTGTATCGTGACTGTAAAGCCGCGCGTTGATGGAAACAGTAATCGTTAATTTCGCGAAATTAAAAAAAAAGGGTAATGGGACAAAAGAGATTGTGAAGTACGGGAGGTTAGGGGTGGGAATATGGGTTGCGGTGGGGTAGTGGAGGACTTATAAATGGGTTAAGTACGCGGCAATTGAGTCACTTGTAGATGTGCTTCGCGGGAGCATTAATTACATTTACGAGAAAATATTCAAGGGTAGGGGAAAAAGAAAAAATGGGGATGGTGGGTGGTATTACTCATTTGGAAAATTATGGATGGGTGAAATAAATAAAAGTATTGATTTAAAAAGGAAGGATTGGAGTTAGTTTTGTGAATTATCAAAACTTTTGACGGTTTTAGAAGTTGATTGACATTTGATAGAATTGTAGACTTTAATTGACAGTCTGTGTGCAATATAATTTTTTCCTGAAATTTTTCGAAATCTGAAGAATTTGTAAACATTTTATCAAATTTTAAAAATTTGCGAATGATATTGAATTGTTGATCATCTTGGAAATTTATAATGTTTTTTTGATCGTTTGAAATTTCCGAGATATCGAACACTATGTACTACACTCAAAATTTTCGTTGGCTAATACTTTGCACGACTTTTACGATGTTTATGAGTTTTCCAGATTTGCATGAAGAAATCGAAAAACATTATTATTGGTATTTTAAAGAAATATGGTCAATTATATGGTTATAAAATTTATGAAGTTTTCTGAAATTTGACAAATTTCTGGATTTTCATGACTCATTAACATTTTTTTTTGTTTTCATTATTTTTTACTTTCATACAATTTTTTATGCTTTTGATGTTTTATATTTCAAACTTACCAAATTATTTACAAATTTGTCCAACTCCAACAATTTTTTTTTTACTTTTAATACTTTCCAAGTTTTACAGAGTTCCGTTTAAAAAGGAAAAATCACAATACATTCTTTGAAAAAATGTTATACTAAAAACAATCTGAAAAATTCGTCCACATTTTCTCAAATTCAAATGATTTTTCGAATTTCATAAAATTAAAAAAAATGTTAGGAATGTAGTGTGTTTGTAATTTTCAGAAAATCTCACACTTCAACATGATGCAAACTATTTTAAACTTCCGCGATTTTATCAACAATTTGTCAGGCTAAATACAATTTCTCGTATTTTATTTTAAACTTTCAGGTTTTGAACATTTACATTTTACGTTCATAATTTTCTAAATATTTATAATTATAATAAAAAGAACAATATCGTGTATATTTAGAAGATATATATGATATTAACTTAATCTATGAAACTCACGAAGATTTTCTAAAACTTTCAAATTTTTGAGACTTCCTTTTTGGTATGAAAATCATCTTCCATGTTAAAAAAAATATTTTAACTAACATTATGTTCAAAATTGATCAACATTTCCTAAAACTTAACATATTTATCTAATTCCATAAAATCATTTACATTCCCTTAATGCAAAATGTGATTTGCAAAAGTATTGAAATTTGATTGAATTTTGAATGTTTTTTCTATCTGGAATTTTTCAGTACCTCAAATTCAAGAAAATAAATGTTTCATGCCAATAAATCACTATTTCAAATTCAATGCATAAAAATTTGAGGGGGGAATAAGGAATAAGCAGATTCAGAAAATCGATTTCCTTTTTTTACATTTTCTTGAAGTTTAACGTTTCAAAAATGTTGTGTCACAATTTCAAATCAATTGATGATTCAGTGTAAGTCACAAAAAAAATTTTTTTCTCATGTTTAGAGTAATAAACAAATTATAAACGCGTTTTTCTAAAAACCAATTTTTTGAGTTCGTGAACACGATCCTGTAAAATCTACCCGACCGATTCTTTTCAAACTTGGAAAATACTTTCATGGTATAAAATGCCTCCCCCTTGAGTTATTGAAAATTTTCTATTCTTATATTTAAGTAGTTTTTCACTTAAAAAATGGCGGAAACTTTAGCGAAAAATCGCGTCTTTTGCTTGAATAGACCATGAATTGTTAAAAAACGAAAATAATAACTTTCTAACGACCGAGGAGGGAGAATTAACTCTTTTTGAGTAAATTAACCAACTTTTTTGATTTCCGATAATTCTACGCCGAATTATCGTGTTCACCGTACAACGTGTTTTCAAAAAGACGTTTTGGAAAACGTTCCGTCACTGGCTTATTTTTCAATATTTAATTACAAAACTTTAACAAAATATTCTCTAGATGATGCTTTATAATTTAAAAAAAGTTTGAATAAATTTGCTTGAGCTGTATCTTCGTAAAAATTCAGCGAAAAAAGTGTTTGTTTCAAGTCATCCCTTACCCCTCCCCCCTTAAAACCAAAATTCTTGGATATTTCTACGCTTTTTTAATAAAAATGAATATTTAAAATTGGTTTTGAGGGGTAAGACTTTTTTTCTGCCGAATTATTCATGTTTTTTTTTTAATTTCCACAACACTATTTTTTGGCAACTTCCAAATTATATAAAGTTTCATCTTACACCCTTGAATATATTTTCACTTATCAATATTAATTTATTGTTAAAAAATTCAATAACGTTTACATAATAATCGATAATTTGTTAATAAACTCATTGTCCAGTTAAATTCAAATATCAATTGAGTTTACAATTCATTGACGTTCTCCATAGTAACTAAGTAAATGGCTATGACAATGGCTATTTAGTCAAGTTCCATTTGTTTGATGGATTCATTGAAACAGTAAGGACCACGTCGCGGCGACAAAACAGGAGCATGTGTACGCTTTAATTCGAGTGGGCTTCCGAGCGAACGCGGGAGGGTAACGTTGGAGTGTCCCAAGCCCTGCGACAGAAAGCGAGTTAATCCCGCGGATTATGCGACAGAAGGATCGCTGTTTGTTTCGCGTCATAAATTGGATTAAGGCGAAAGAGAGAGAAATAGAGATGCCATGTATTTTGTAACCTCGTTGCTGGACCATTCGTCCATTCTCGACCCTCCGAAGACGACTCGAAGATATTCCAGTGGCTTAGTATTGGGGAAAAAAAAACAAATGATTTGTCAGAAATGAAAGATGTATGAAAACATAGTTTTGAGTGTATTTGAACTCCAATATGATAAGCAGTAATATAACAAATATAATAATATTTTTTATTCCATAAAGATTTTCGTAAACAACACTAAAAAAATTGTGGCGTATAAGTCCAAAGTATGAAAATCTCAATTAACTATGTATTTTCTATCATATTAATTAACTAGGGATCGCAAAGTAATTGTTTATTAGATATAATGCATAAATTATTACGCGCCAGCGCTAAAATTCCCCCGAACAATTAATGATCGCGAATGTAACGCGTCTCTAATTTCGGATATTGGATCTCTAAGTTTCGTTGCGTCGAACAATCCCCAAATTACACAATGCCCGTACGAAACGGCATTGAATAAACGGAATAATTATCAAGTCGCTTAGTGTAATTTGCTTTCCAGTTGCGAAATCGTGGAAAATCCGTCGCAAAGTTTTGCCGGACACACTGCAAGCCCGATGATTTAACAATGGCTGACCGTACTTGCTCGGGAAAACAAATAAATTTCGCGCGTGTCTCTCGGCATCCGCGTAAACAATGTCGACTAACGAAAACGTTAAGATACGTTCGCCGGTCGCACCGAGCGTAATTCGATTTAACAGAAATTATATTCCCGTGTTTATCGTAGCGTATTTGTCATTCAAATGTAACATCACGTTGCGATATCTCATGCGACAAGCTTGTTTAGTTCAATGGTGACTTTTTTACCATACGCTTGGACGTATTTGCGCGTTCGTGCGCGTAACTGAAATGCGTTAGATGCTTTTGCGGGTGCTTTGGGTTTGAATTTGGGGATTGTTAGGGAAGTACAGAGATATTATAGTGCATTAAGAAAATAATCGATTACTTTCTGACGTATGTATGGACAAAAGTATGAAAATTTTATAATTGTATTATTTGTATTATTTTAGCAATCACAATATGTATTCCAGTTTTTACTTGATTATTTTGGAATATTTACAAATCTACAAAACGTGAATTTTGCTACCTACATAAAATGTAATTTTTTCTGTACTTGTATACAGGACAATCCATGTATAGTGGAACATCAAGTAAAATATTATTTTTCAATATTTTATGTTTTCCACTTCGTAAAGTATAGCATTGAATACATTTAGAGAAAATATTAAACATATAAGTATATGCATCTTCGAACTTCATTTCTTACTGTAAAATTAATAATATATTTTCGACACTTTCCGATATTGTATCATATTACAATATAATACGTATATTACAAAGTTCAAAAAATGTAGCGAATGTTTTTACAATATTTTAATGGGTATCAGGACACTTTTCCGCATTCATTTTTCCGCTGGGCATTTTTCCGCATGTACAAGTTTCCGCAAATTTTAGCAAATAAAAAAACCTTCGTTCTATTACAATTTCATTATATTTACATTTCAAACATCATTGCAAATCTATTATGCAAAGCAAATTATTTTTTTTCTGTATAAACTTTCAATTTACTTTACTTATTAATAACTTTTGATAAGCTATGTATAAAATTTCCTTGTACACATAAAAAATTCACGTATTTATTCTTCCAAAACTGGTATTTTATTCTCTTCTTGTTCGGTAATCTTGAATATTCCATTTTCACATTTTTTCAAAACATAAAAATTTTAAAGTGATTAATATTAATTTTAAAATGACCAAAAAATATATATTTCTATAACAAATCAATTGCATCATCTTTTGAAATTTCGCCAATCAGTTTTATGTTCCTTCCTCTTGAAAGTTCAGTGTTTTCGTTTAAATTCTGTATTTTAACCCAAATTTCGAACTCATCATCTGTTACTGAACCAAAATATGAATTTTTTTTTCCTACTTTTCCAAATTTACAATAAATGAATCTCTCTATTTCTGAGAAAATCACAATTTATCGATACTTTTGATGAATTACAATATTAAAAATTACAATAAATAAAAACAGAATAAGGAAGGTGAATACAAGTAAAGAAGAAAATTAGTAAGCTGTATCTTGTAAATTTAATGATGAAGACAGAAGAAATATATCATATTTATAACTGAAGATGAATAAAATTTTTCCCAAAATTACGTGTATTTCAATAACTTAATTATAAAGAATATTTTTATATAGTAAAATAAAGGGTGATACATTTTTTTAAAAAATATATTGTTAATAAATAACAATTGATTATTGACGAAATATGAAATAATTCATTTTCTTGATAAAATAAAAAAAGTTTTCAATAATTAAAGAAGAAGAGAATTTAGAGAAAAATTATTTAAAAGACAAAATGCGGGTTGGAGGTCTGTTTTATAACATAAAATGTATAACAAATATTTCCTTCACACCAGAAAAAACGAAAAACCTATAGAATAAAGAAATGATTATCTACGTATGTACAAATTTCTGAAAAAATTTTTAAGATACCACACTCAAAACCTTGAAAACTTTGAATTATTCTAGAGAATTGAATTTTAGAAATCTTTCCAAAAATCAATACAAATCCAAAAAGACATTGTTAAATCGTATAATATAGCAAATAAATACGAAAGATACTGCTTTTTCAAAAAATCTTTTTAAATACTGGAAATCTTGAAGATCATTTCCAAAATGAATATTTATTTTCGAATATACTAAAAAATCATACAAAAACTTATTAAATGCGGCGATCACTAAGTGTCATGTTAACTCGAAAATAAAAAATTTGAATTAATTATAATTCATTTTCATATTTGTGATATAAATTAAAAATGTCCGTGCGGAGAAAAGGTCATACGGAAATCGTGTTTTCGGAAAAATGAATGCGGAAATATGAATACGAAAAAATGTACTCCAATCATTTTAATGAGTTATACGATGTAATTGCAAATGTTACTCGTTAATATTTGACTTATTACAGAATGTATGCCAGTTTTTACTAGATCATTCTGCAAAATTTACAAACTACAAAATGCAAACAGTACTTCATAGATTATATTGTAAAAGTTTCGATCCATTCCTATATTTTATTTATTGCTCATTTACTTAAATTTTGGTTCAAATTTTTCCAGAAATAGAGAGACAACTTAAGAATCTAAAATTAAAATAATTTTCAAACAATGTTTCGTACAAACACCTTTTATAACAACCCTTACCATAAAATCTGAAATTAGTTATCTGTTATATATTCATTTACTATTCCATTACATTTCATATATCCCTGTTTGTAATAATGAATGAATGATTATTAGTAACTCGAGGATCTGGAAAATAACAGCAACGCACAATTACCATTACATCGGCTTAATCATACATAGATTAAATTACATCCTTCATTAAACTGGTCCAAACCGTTGATGTAATTCAATTTTTTAACTATGAAACAAGCATCAGTAATTAATGTTATAACACAAACATCCTGTGTCCTTGTTTAGATAAATGATCGAATTTCCAAAGTTCATTAAACGAATGCATTCTACATTCAATTTCATCTTTGTTTATTGGAATTTCCGTGTAATCCAATCCCTTGGAGTATTCGAATTTCACGCGTGCGGGATACTGATATCAAAAACAACGTTTTTCGACATGATGAAGAGGGCTGCAGGTTCCGAGGTTCTATGGGCTGCTTTTCAACGAAAATTCATGTTTTTTAAAGAAAGATTTTCAGTGAATAAAAAACACTAAACAAAAAAAAGTAAAATTCCCCCTTAATCCTCTATACCTGTCCCCAAAACTCGTACGGAATTGCTACCATCTCAATAGAGGTCCTGAACCTCTCCAGAAATCCACTTAATAACCGAGCCTCCGTTTCCTACCATGAATCTACTCCGCCCAAGGTCCCGAAATTACGGGATATCAAAAACGCCACTGTAAATTACCTAGCCATACTTTGAAAACGCATCACGCTCCAAGCAACCTCATACTTCTCTCCCCCTTATTCCCGAAAAAAATGGAAGAAAAAGAAAAAATTGATGTATAAAAAAAGAAGGTATTGAAATCCAGCCGTGCTCATCAAGCCATCGTCGACTTTTGTCAAAGCGAGCGCCCCGAAAACGTCAAACAAGCTAATAGCCGCATTGTCGGGGCTTGAAATTTTTCCTTTTTTCATCCCTCATAATCGTTGGCGATGTCGGATCGTGCATTGACGTGCCGAGGTGGAAGGCGAAGGGGGCGAGCATTGTTCCGGCGGAACAAGGAAACCCCAGATGCGCGAGAGCAGCCCTGCTTTTAGAGCTTTGAACATATCGCGAAATGGAGAGGTCGCCACGCTCGAATGCACGCGATCACACCCCGGCAAATTTCCGTGGGCTCGCTCGTGTATATGCAAGGGCAGTTTCCGCGGAAATCGGGGAATAATGCGGGTTTTCGTATTTATCTTGATTTTCGATTCCTTTTCGAGGCAAAGAAATAAAATAGCTGTTTTCGTACATTATGACGAGATTTTTGAGTTTAGGTGAAAATTTTCGATTTAGGAATTTTATTTTCGAGGATAAACACGCTTTGGATTCTTCTTTCTTGAAAATTCAAGAATTATTTATGAATTTCATACATATGTTCAATATTGGATGAAAGAAGTCTTCTAACTTGTGGCCTCGTTTTTGATACTGTTTTTGAGAGTGAAGTGCAGGAAACCAATAATGCAATTGATGTGCAGTTTTTTGCATTTAGTTTATTTATTCATATACTTTGAACAGAATGAACAGAAATTTTACTGGAATTTCGCCGTCTCCAATGAAACTGTGAATAAAGTGTTCCTTACGAAAAATGTATACCACAACGGTTGATACGATTCAGCTCATAAAAGTCGTCTGAAACAAAGAACCCAAAGTAATTCATTTTTTTATGACTCTGAACGTAGATAATTTTTTGTTTTTCCACTATTTTGTGGTATTTTCAAATCTCGCAAATTCCTCGTGTCAAACAATAGCTAAAGTCATGAAAAAACTTAATTATTTTTGGTTTTTCGTTTCGGACGACTTTCATGAGCTAAATCGTGTCAACAGTTTTGGTATACATTTTTTGTGAGGGATATTTTAAGGTTAAATCACGGCCAAAGTGAAGTCAGTAAAATTTCAGTAAAATTTCGGATGAAACTATATAAATAAATAAGTTTAATGTAAAAAATTGCATGTCGATTGCACTATTGGTTTCCCCACGATTCATTATAGTAGACCCCCTTAAATAAAGCTTTAAACATTAAAATTCCTGAACACTGTCTTTGAAAATGAGAAATTCCAGTCATCTTGAATAAATTTTGAATTTTAGCAATATTTAAATTTTTCTATTGAGGTACATTTTTCCGTATTCATATTTCCGCTGGACATTTTTCCGCACTCATTTTTCCGAAAACACGATTTCCGTATGACCTTTTTTCCGAACAGACATTTTTTATGTATATAAGAAATATGAAAATGAATCATAATGAATCCAAATATTTTATTTTCGAGTTACAATGACAATTATAGTGATGGCCGCATTTAATAAGTTCTTGTATGATTTTTTAGTGTATTCGAAAATAAATATTCATTTTGGAAATGATCTTCAAGATTTCCGGCATTTGAAAAGATTTTTCAAAAAAACAGTATCTTCCGTATTTATTTTCTATATTATACGAATTAACAATTTTGTTTTAGATTTGTATTGATTTTTAGAAAGATTTCTAAAATTCTATACTCTATACTAATTCAAAATTTTCAAGGTTTTGAGTGTGTTATCTCATAGATTTTTTCAGAAATTCGTACATACATAAATATTCAGTTTTTTAACAATTTCTATATTCTATAGGTTTTTCGTTTTTTCTGGTGCGAAGAAAATATTAAAAAAAAAAAATTTTTTTCTTAGAAAAGACTTCCGACCACCATTTTTTCTTTTAACTAATTTTTCTCCTAATTCTCTGCTTTTTCTTTATTAAATTTTTTTTTATTTTATCAGAAAAAATGATTTATTTTATATTTCATAATTAATTAATTATTATTTTTCAACACCATATTTTTAAAAAAATGTACCACCTTTTATTTTATTATGTATAAATATTTTTAATAATTAAGTTATTGAAATAAAAAACACGTTATTTTGGAAAAAATTTTATTTATCTTTATTTATAAATATGATATATTTTTTCTGTCTTCATCATTAAATTTTAAAGATACAGCTCACTAATTTTCTTCTTTACTTCTATTCAGCTTCCTTATTCTATTTTTATTTATTGTAATATTTTAATATAGTAATTAGTGGGAAGTATTGATAAATTGTGAGTTTTTGAGATAATGAGAGATTCATTAATTGTAAATTTGGAAAAAAAGAAAAAAAAAATTCATATTTTGGTTCAGTAACAGATGGTGAATTCGAAATTTTGGTTAAAATACAGAATTTAAACGAAAATACTGAACTTCTAAGAGGAAGAAACATAAAACTGATTTGCGAAATTACAGAAGATGATGCTTTTGATTTGTTATACCCTGAGAGAAGAAAATATTTAATATAAAGATATGTATATTTGGATATGGTGAAATAGATATTTATTTGCCCCAAACGTATAACTCTTTTGATCAAATATAATTTGGTAACTGTCAAAAAATTATATTTATTTGAAAGTCATACGTTTGGGGCAAATATATATCTATTTCGCCATAACCAAATATACATATCTGAATAGTTAATATTTCTTCTCCCAGTGTAGAAGTATATATTTTTTGGTCATATCAAAATCAATATTAATTACTTTAAAATTTTTATGTTTCGAAAAAATGTGAAGATAAAATATTCAAAATCACTGAACAAGAAAAGAAAAAAATACAAGTTGTTGAAGAATAAATAAGTCAATTTTCAATGCATACAAAATAAAAAAAGTAAAGTATATAAAAAGTTTATACAAAGAAATAATAATTCGCATTGCATAATAGATTTGCAGTGATGTTTGAAATGGAAATACAATGAAATTATAATCGAACGAAGGTTTTTTTATTTGCTAAAATTTGTGGAAGCTTGTACATGCGGAAAAATGTCCAGCGAAAAAATGAATGCGGAAAAGTGTCCGGATACCGAATTTTTCTCTTACTTTAGATACTTCATCATTCTTCGATGCTATGTCCTGAAAATTCGTATTGCAGAGTGTAAGACTCTTAAATTCTATACCGCAGAATTTCTTTATTACAAAATTTAAAGTTTTATTCAAATAGCATACAATTTTACGTGAAAAAGGGACAGAAATTCCAACGTAATTGATAACGTTTTTTCAAGAACAATACATGATAATCATCTTAATCTGTTAGAAAATCCTGTACTCATAAATCTCGGTTCCATCCAAAACCATTGAATTTTACACAAAAAGTTGACAAAACATGTTTTGTATTATAGTTCTGTTATAAATTTAAGATTCATTAATACTCTTTTCATGAATAAACCTGCTTTCAATTCTTTTTCTCAAAAATTCCAGAATATAGTTGCAGATTTCATATGTGTGTTCAATATTCAACTAAATAATGCTCTTAACAGTGAAATTCACGAACACTGTCTTTTCGAATCAGAAATTCTAATCATCTTAAATCATGAATTTCAGCAAAAAAATTGTCTTCAAAAAGTATACAATTGACGTGAAAACATGACAGAAATTTCAACGTAATTATAAAAAAATCTGTTGGAAAACCCTGTACCCATATATCCCATTTCCATCCAAAACCTTTCAATTACACAAAAACTTGACAAAAATCCCAATACCAAAAGTTCAAAGCCGTTCCACGTTTTATATAGAACCCGCAAAAAAACCTCGCAAAAACCTCAAGCCCCGATTGCTGATAACGCGATGTAAGAGCAATCGGCCGCTGTGAAAAATGACGCTGAAAAAAAAGGGAGCGAAAAAGGTCCTCTAGCCCACTTTCCTCTAATCGATGTGGTACATACGAAGTACCGGCTCGAGACGTAATTGTTCCAGCCGTAAATTCCGCACGGGCCGTACGTTCTGAAATATCCTCGCTTTTTCCCGATATTCGATTCGTAATAAATCCCGGCGGCGCAACGCCCCACGGGTCCCGATAGAGACATCGGCCCCGTTCTCCAAAGTAGGAGAAAAATAAGGGGGGCAACCGTGGAAGGAAAAAAAAGAGAGACGGAAGAGCCTTTTGATCGGTCGTCTCGCTCGCACGGAAAATTAGCGCAGTCCTCATCACTTATCTCGTCAGCATCTCGAAGGAAAATGGATACAGCGCACCCTCGTCAACGTCAGCGGCTCACCACCTTGTCCCGTGTAGTATCGTGGGCGCAGTCGATCGCTAAGGCAAGGAAACTCGACTTTTCCACAAGTTTCGACGAGGGGTGCTCATCTTGGACTTTGAATGGTTAGGCTCGAAATCATGGCTCGAGTAGAGTTTAGGTATGCTTGATTTTGTGGCGACGGTGGTTGCACAGGAGGGGACGATAGGGCTGAACACCTCCTTTAAAGCCTGAAAAAGATGTATGATTTTGTTCTGACTTCTGTTCCAAAAAATCCAGATGGGAAACCCAAAAAACTCACGATCATGAAATACGATTACCATTCATCATCTCAACCGAAACAACTGAATAACCTTAAAACTAATTGAGACATAACACTTTAACATGAAAGTTGATTTCCTCACAGCAAAAAACTGAAGTCGGAAAGAAATGAATCGTTTCAATTTTTCTGTCATGTCACTCTGCGGATTTATTGGAAGAATAACATATTATACGTTTTCTACAAATCATCGTGCGACCCTAATGGGATGAGAATCCAACGGAACGATTGGAAGAATCAAAGTCCACCGCAGGATTTTTATTTTGGAAAATCATGCTTCAAAGCCACGTTCTATTCAAGAAAGAAACGCATTCGGATTCGTGTGGGCGTGGCAAGTTTTTTCTGCGTCAGCTGACGAAAGGATTTTATCTGACTCTTCTCACAAATTGAATCTCACTTTGTTTTCACGCTTGGGCATCGTTTTTTTTTTTGCCTTTAGATATAAAAGAGTTTACTTCTAAACGGAATTGATTTCGGTGAAAATTTAGAAGATTTTTTACAATTATCGAAATCTGCAGAGTACAATATTTTAATTTCGACGGCATTTATAGATGCTATTAAAAAAATTGGTCCTTTTCTAACATTATGGGTTTTGAGGGTTGAAACCTCTCCTAAAATTTAAATAAAATAGGGAAAAAGTTATAATTCTTATTGATGAACATTCAAATTATGAGAAATATTGCATAATAATAATAATGATTAATGATGAAATGAGTAAAATTTTAAAAAAGTTGATCTACTGAAATCTAGAGAAGAATTTTTTTTTAACGAAATTATAATAGTGATTACTTGAATAGGAAAACGTGAAAAATTCAGATTTGACAAATTTTTTCAACACAGTGAATTCTGAAGAAAAATTAAAATCTACGAAAATGCTTAAAATCTCAAAAACTTGAAACCCTGGAGCATAGAATTATAAAAATGTACATAGAAATCCAGAAAAATACCAGAACGTATTTCAAATCATACAAACTCTGAAGAGAAACTATAAGTACTAGAATGCTATGGAAAAACTGTTTAAATACTGAAAAAAATACGTTGCCGACCATTTTCCCGAATCCCTTTTTCCGAACAGCCTTTTCCCGAACGGTCATTTTCCCGAAAACCGCTTTCCCGAATCCGTTTTCCCGATAGGTCTTTTTTCGAACGGCCATTTTCCAGAAAAACCATTTTCCCGAACGGCCTTTTTCCCGAAAGGTTTTGAATTTTCCTGAACGGGAAATTTTCCTATCAGCCTAATGTCTAGAAATGCCATGGTTATGCATTTACAAGACAATTGACGCATGAACAACAACTGTCACATTCAAAATTAGAGTCTCCATTTCTTATTACATGATAATTGCACACAACATCAACCTTTGAATTTTATATCTGAAGAAACCTAATTTGTAATTTTAACCACGAATCTTCTTATTAAAGACACTTCTAATAAAATTGTTAGGACGACTCTTCTTATGAAATTTTTACCATGACTCTTTTTATGAAATTCATAAATGTATACAATTGAAATAAAAGTTGAATTCCAACCGAAATTCGGAAAATAATACTTTCGGGAAAATTGCCATTCGGGAAATTATACGTTCGGGATAGTGGCATTTCGGGAAAATGACCGTTCGGAAACTTGGATTCGGGAAAATTACCGGGAACCAAAAAAATACGAAATAACAAGAGATTTCTGGAATGTTGAAAATTTACGTGAATGAAAATTTTTCCAAAAATCAATATAAAATAACTGAAAATCCCTCCAAATTTGAATTGTAGAGCACCTAATTCTAAAAATCATTAGAGATACTGGAAATTCTTTAAAAGTTTAATCAATACTATGAATATGAAAGAAATACCAGTAATCTTATAAAACTCGAATTTTATAAAAATATAATTTTTTCAAAAATGTTTGAACTTTTTATCCTAAAACATATAATTCTGGAGGTCTGTATTGAAAATCATAAGAATACCAGAACATTATTTGAAACGTATAAATACTAAATAAATGTAGCCCAGATTTATTAAAAAAAAACACTGTTTTCTAAAAAATAAAATAAAACAATTCAAATCGTTGAAACTTAGAATTCTATGCCATAAAACTCTAGAGTTATATAGAGCAATCCATAGAAACATAAGAAATCTAAAAAATACCAGAAAACACTACAAAACTTTAAAATAACATATCATTCGAAACTTCTAGTAATCCATGCATAACTTATAAAGTATAACAAACATTGTCTCATAATTCCACATAAATACTAACATTTTTTGGAATTTTGATTCCTAGAGTATCGAATTCTTAAAAATTCGATAAAAATTCATAAAAATATCAGCAAAGGCTCCGAATTTTACAAATACTAACGATTTATGAAAAATACCAAGAAATAGAAAAAAATAAATTATTACTTCAGTTACTTGAAAAGTAAAAAAATCGTAAAACCGTACTATTATAATCTCATTGTCAAAGAGAAATTATAAAATCCTGAAGGAAACGAACATTACCAAGAAAAGCCCACGAAAACTGCTCGTGCGCAGTTTCAACTTCTAAATAAAAAAAGTAAAAACAAACAGTAGTGCTGCGGTGCAAGCCTCCCCACCCACCGACAAAAAAGCTCCATTCTGATACAGCGTCCAATCATAAAAAAAAACGCGCCCACGTAAAAACTTTCAACGTCCCCAGCGTTTCATCTTAACGTCGACAAAACTGCTCTCGTCACATTTCAATTCATAAAGAACCACCCTGTTGCCTTCCTTTAATACCTGTCCTCTTCAGCATTCGCAAGTTCCGACGAAAATAGTTACGGTTACAACGCGATAAACTTTTTCAAACAACGCTCAAACATTGTTTCGAGCTTTCTCGTACTTTGGTTGGCAAAAAAATCGGGGTTATCACTCGTTTTTTGGTGTAACTTTTAAAGCGCGTCGTGCAAACAACCCTTTAAAAGGGCACAAAGGAAAAGAACTAATGTAGTGGCTGCAACATTAAATGGAGCCGGCCTCTCTCGCCTCAATAAACGAAATATGCTCCGCGAAAGGAGCTTTTTAGGAGGGAAAATGCAAAATGGGGGTGGAAAATGAAGAATAGACGCAAAGAAGGGGAGGAGGGGGTGGAGTTGTGCTGTGTCTGGCGTCAGGCGAGTGAAAAGGAGCGATGGGGATACTTTTCGAACCCTTTTGTTGAGACGTTTGCGAGAATATGCTGAATGTGCGGGAATTTTGAGAAGCGCTCTAGGAAATTTTCAAGGCTGTGATATCGCGGGAGAGTTTTTGTCGGTATCTTTAGATAACAATGGATGAACACTGCTAAGAAAAATTTTTTCGACTCTCTGTATTTCATGAATAATAACATTGCGCGAAAAAATTTGAGAAATGTTCTGTAATGTAGACTTTTTCGTCGAAAATGGATTGTATTACAGCTTTTGAACACGGTTGTAAGGTATTGCAATTTTTTGGTAATTTTCGAGATTTTATTATGGAGTTTTTAGGTTTGGAAATTTTCATTGTATTTTTAAAAACAGAAATCAAATTGTGCCTTTTAAAACTACGAAATCAATTTTGAGATATACTTGAAAATTACGTTTATTAAAAAAGGTGGTTGTTTGTATCTCAAAAAAAATTTGAAAGATTGCATCAAAAATTTTACTTGTATATTAAAGGGTTTTAGTCACTTCTATCCATTTTTGACGAAAATTTCATTGTTACAATAAATTGTTAGACAATATAATAATACAGCTATCGAAATACTTTACTTAAAGTTTTATTTCATAGTTTACAAAATTTTTAATTATAAATGTTATTTTACAAACTTTTTACCTTACTTTTTAAAGTAAAAAGAAAATTTATCAGTGATTGTTGCTAAAATTTTTTTTAGTTTGGAAAAAATTTTACAGAATTTCCTAATTTCATTGCGTAATCTTCATTTTTGTTTCAAATTTTTGTAAGAAATTCGGACATATTGATAACCCTATTCGTAAATTTTTAGAAAAATGTTGACGATGGATTTAAAACATTTGCTACAATATTTTTGAAAAAAAAAATATCGAAAAAGTTTATTGGAAAGTTATTTCTTATTTTTAATAGAAAACACAAAAATATTTGTTTACTCATGTTTTTCGGACGATTTTTTTTTATTTACTTAATGAACAACAATTATTCTACAATTATTATTGAATATTTATATTTTCTGACTATATAAAAATATTCTTCTACATTTCGTAACTTATGTGAGTTTTTTTTCCATCTTGAATATGTAAAATTAAGCGTGGTGAAGCTTACAGTATAGCTTTTTTTATTATTACCATCATTTTATTTTTATGTTTTTTAAGTTGTTGATATTTTTACATTTGCTTTTTTTCATTTACTTAGTGAACAACAATTATTCTACAGTTATTATTCAATATTTATATTTTATGACTATATAAAAATATTCTTTTACATTTCGTAACTTATGTGAGTTATTTCTGTTTTCCATCTAGAATATATAAATTAAGCGTGGTGAAGCTTACAGTATACCTTTTTTCATTATTATCATTTTTTTTATGCTTTCTAAGTTGTTAATATTTTATAATTTGAGCTATTCCATTATTCACATTATGATACGATTTTAGATACGAAAATTGCATTTTATGTAACATACACGGTTTATAAATTTAATGTGTATATTTTTTTATTTTTAACTTTTTAAAATAATCGAATCTATTTGTTTTTTATGTTTCAGGTAAGCGTTCTGATGGAATACTGCAGATTTGTGAGTAGAGAACGCAATATTATATGATTTTTATTATTTCCATGGTTTTTAATGGTATGGTAAGAGTGCCTTCTGTAAAATTTTAATGAGACAATAAATTGCAAGAAATAAATATGTGATCAAAAGGATACATATAACAACCGAATTCGTTGTTTAAATTTTAGCTCACAGTGTTATAGCTGAATACATCTGCAAGAGTCTCATAGTAAAAACCTATTTTTTATGGAATTATGAGATGTTTAAGATACTTTCCAAAAATAAAATAGAAATTTATAATTTTACAACAAAAAAAAACGCTTTTCGTAAATATTTTGGCTAGCCTTGATGATCACCTTATAACGTGATTTTCGATCCATCAAACACTCCTACTTTTGAATAGGGACATTTTTCATCTCAGCCACCGATCCCGCGAAATTCACGAGCTTATCATTGCCAATCGCGCTATTTACCAAGACACTGAGTATCAATATCCGCGGCTTGAGCTCGTAGGCGCGCATGATATTGGCACGCCACCCCAGGCGACCACTTCAGGCCCTTCTCCCTTTTCGCATAAGCGACGGATCCGCGATCCCATGGCATTCCATAATCCCGAAGAGCCTGAATCCGCAAACGCGTTTTGTGCTCCCGACTTATTTTCGTCCTGCGCTGACAGACGTTCCATTATTTATTTTCTGTATTTTTTTTTTACCCTGAGCAAGGTTGCTCCATTTTGTTCCGGCCTCCGCCCAATTGATCCCGGCCGATCATAGGGGACATGCATGTATATCGAGGCACGTGTCACGAAATTGAAATATATTCTTCGGACGGTTTCGTTCTAGAAAGAACTTGTGAACAAATATAGTGTAATTGAGTTTTATGTACATATTGTAGATTGAATAATTCTATTGAAATTCACAAACTTCGCCAACTATCTCAAAAAGTTTTAAAAATACTTTAAGTCAAATTTTTTTACAATGAAAAACAAGGAAGATTTTGGTTATGTGAAAAATCAATATTTCATATTTTTAATTAAAAGAATCGAATCATTTCCTCGACATTAAAAACTGATCAAGCGAGTACAAATAAAAACTTCTGTTAAATGGCTTTTCCAGCGCTATATTTTTGAGTTTACTAGCAATGTTTCCCAGCGCGCACTCCAATCGAATCAATTCATCAGCCATTTTTGCCGCGAAGTATCGAAATCCACACTTCTGGCATCCCTTTTTCTCTGCTTCCTATCCTTGAGGGAAAAAAAAAGACCAATCTAATCAAGCAAACGCAGGGAAAAAGTTCAGCGCTCGAGGAAAAAAACGCAAACAGGAGTGAATTTCCGAGCCATTTATCCGAGCACGCATCGGAAAGCTCTGGGTCACGATTTACTGCTATTTCTTCAAACTTTAATTGCCGTGGCTCGCTTTCTTAGGACCTTTTTTTCGAGCGGCGATTCCGTGATTTCGCTGAGTGTGCTTTTCACGAGTTGGGTAAAAAATAAGGGGATGATCTCTACGACTGATTTTTAAAAAATGTGGTGAAATAACTAGAAATGAAATAATCATTAAGTTATTTTGTAAGAGTTTTCCTTAATTCTTCATCATTTTTGGGGATTTCATCAAGGTATGAACATGTATCCGACAAAAATAAAAATAAAGACAAGTGGAAAAAAATGTTCGTTGTTGTATTGTTTGTGAAAATTGTATGTTGTACATTTTTTTGCAATCAAAGTGAGATTGCATGATAGAGGTAAAATACAATATTATATCCAAATGACTGTAATTTACAAATATCAAGCATGATTTACATAAATTCACAGTGGTGCAAAAAAAACAGTAAAAAAATGTAACGAAATCAATAAAAATTTGAATTGATTTTCGTAAAAAATACTCTTGAACGTTTTGTATCGAATTTGAAATTCAAATCATCGTTGAACTAAGAATTTTTTTATACGCTTGTTCAGTATCGTCCCCTCTCCTCTCCCTTCTCTTCCCTCGCGGTCCCGAGATTTAATGTATTCACCCTCTGAACCTCTACAGCTTCTCATATACATATGATAGAATGGTCATTTGTTAAATATGCGATCTGTGCACAGCACGCGCTGGGCATTATTTGTGGAAAAATATATATACGGTCGCGCCGCAATATATCATGCTTTTGTTTGCTTTTTTTTTCAACGTGTATGAAAAATCGGGAAGCGAAACTGAAATTACGGTTCGCGTCATACTGTCATGCTTAGCTTCTGATTTTTCAGCGCGTGAGATTTCAGTGTTTGTTGTTAGCAATTTTCGTGCACGTTTATGAAAAAATAGTAATAAATTGAAGAAATAAATTTCCTTTACCTTGAAAAAAGGAAATTGCATTTCGGCCTTGATTTTATCGGAATCGAGATTTAACTATGATCAACAATTTGTTCCTAATTTGAAAATTTTATTTTTGTTCTTTGAAAAAATCCTACTTAAAGAAAATTTTTATAACTTATAACCTACAGTTAACTTTTGTGAAAAAATCAACAATTCTGTCTGACAAGGATCTTATAATTATTTATAATATTTGAACATCATTGTTAAAAACAAATTATTCACGCGCAATGAACTGTCATCTGAATGAGAAATGAGTTTCATACTAAAAGAAGTGATTTTACAATGTAATTTCCGAAAATTTTTAACAGACTTGAATAATTTCATTCACTAGAAGGTTGAAATTAGTTATTCTAAAAATCAAATTATAATAAAATTTTGTACAGAAGCTTCAAGTTAATTACTATTACTTATAATTCTAAAATTTTGGACTGTAGAATCTAAAACCTGATTATCAATTAAAAATTGTATGGCCAATTTTCACGTTTTTTCACCAAATTTAAAGTTTGCCAACAGAAAATCTAACTTTTTTTGGTCACACAGTTCTACATTTTGGAACTTAAGCTCCTGTCGAACTCAGAAGCTTAAGTTTCAAAAATCAGCCAGCAATCTCAAAAATTGCAAATTTTATGGCCAATTTTTGCGTTTTTTCACCAATTTTAGAGTTTTTCAACGGAAAATCTAACTTTTTTTGGCCCCACAGTTCTACATTTAGGAATTTAAGCTCGTACTAGGCTCAGAAGCTTCAGTTCTCAAAATCAGTCAAAAATCTCGAAAATGGCAAATTTTATGGCCAATTTTCGCGTTTTGTCACCAATTTTAGAGTTTTCCGACGGAAAATGTAACATTTTTTAGTCGCACAGTTCTACATTTAGTAACTTAAGCTCCAGCCGGACTCAGAAGCTTAAGTTCTAAAAATCAGCCAAAAATCTCAAAAATTGCAAATTTTATGGCGAATTTTCGCGTTTTTTTAACCAATTTTCGAGTTTTCCAATGGAAAATCCAACTTTTTTTGCTTGCACAATTCTACATTTAGGAACCTAAGCTCCTGCCAGACTCAAAAGCTAAATTTGCAAAAATCAGCCAAAAGTTCCAATATTTGCAAATTTTATGGCCAATTTTCGCGTTTTGTCACCAATTTTAGAGTTTTCCGACGGAAAACCTAACATTTTTTGGTCGCTCCGTTCCACATTTTAGAACTTAAGCTCATATCATGGTAATGAAGTCGATAGTTCTTGATATTTCTAGCAATGACTGAGAAAAACGCGTTTTTTGCAAACATTACAATAAAGCTTCTTTGAAAAATACAATAATTGATATTTTTGTACATAGCAACACAAAATTAGCCTAAAAACCTCTTTTCTAAGAAGTCACAACTCACTAAAAATTTCAAAACTATTATAGTTTTTTCTCACAAATGAATATTGTACGTTTTCCTCACATTTTTTGCTACGACTATGCTCAACCCGCTTCGCGGTCAGTCCTTCGAATTTAATTAAAGAAATTCATGCATGTCCCGAAAGCGACGTTCTTTTTTCCGCGTTCGCTTTCCGCCTACCACACTCAGATCCCCGTTTGCAATCCCCAACAGGAAATATCCCTAAACGTCCCTTTCCCCTGTACAAAACAGCCGGCAAACATCGCGCATTCCGCACTGGGACAAAGCGGATGATTTTCATTTGAGGCCGGTTGAGCGCAGTCTTTGGTCGTTGATAAGGGGCCGCGATCTCGTATAAGGTCTTATCGGGCGCGTGTGTCTCTGCGGATACAAAGGATTAAAAGCAACGGGCGCCCGGTGAAATTTGGTGGGCATTTATTGGTTGCCCGGGCAAAAGGGTGCCCGAAAGGCATCGCAGTGACCAGCAGGCATCTGCTTTGGACGTCCGAGGTGATTGCATTTACAAACACAAACGGATGCCACCGCGGCTCGACGCGCCACGAGTTACGCACACTCGAAAACCCCGGTACCGGACTTCCCGCTGCCTAACGGAGCGTTAACCCATTTGGATTAATCCACTACTCGAGGTTTTTTCTCTTTTTCTAATTCACCGAAATGTTATTTCACCATCGCAAAGTCATTGAATGACTACAACTTTAATTTTTTCCGTTGATCCAATCAATTACATCGACATGTAATGAAATTCATGTTGGAACCACTCGTTGCTTCTGCGGGAAGTCTTCCTAACCACTCCAGAGTCGTTGCTTACGGAAAGCTCGAGCGATCGCCCTCGAAGAGGAAAAAGAATGGGGCGCGATTTACACGGTAATTTTGCCAGGAATTATATATATTTTTGTATCCCGACGAGCTGGAGGAGAGTCCTTCCTCGTTCTGGAGTTGACGACACGTGCTACTAAGTGGGCACTTCCTATAAAGCTCGCTCCGCTGGGCAGATATTCGTTTCCCTTTTGGGTTACGTTCAAGCGCTCGTGGTCTCGAACGAGGGAGCATATAAACGCACGTGTGACTGCCCAGTCGAGGGAAATGTCTACAGCAGCATGCTACAGTTGGCCATTAGAGACCTCTGGCGAGTGGTTTTCTAGCCAAACGGATTTGGAGCACGTTTGATGAATTCGATAAAAATTCAGACGAAAAAACATTTTATATTTTTGGACGAGTACTAGTTATTCTTGAAATTGGAGTTTGACTGTCTAGGTCATTGGATCCTGAAGTAGGGTTATTTTTTTGGCTTTTCTTCCTAAGCTCGAAAATGACTTCTAAGAGATCTTAGAACCGGAAGAAAGTAATTCCTTTTTTTTTCGAAGTTAATGATAAGTCGAATAGAGTTGATTCTTGTACGTGATTTGGGGGAATAGGGATACAGTTACCTAAATATAAACATACGCGTCTGCTTGAGCCAGCGAAACGGATATGAACCAATCCCCAAATGAAATCATCCGAAAAATTCGGCTTGTGTGATAATCAAACAGTCCAAACAGTCGTAAAGACATTCGAACCCTTGATGACAGTCGGATAAATGAGCTCGCAAATAGGCGTGAATCACATGGCTCAAAGTAGCTTGAAATTTATTATACTTGGTCCTCGAATTTATAGTTCGAGCGGTTTCTCAGACATCTTCTGATTTTTTCTTTCTTTTTTGATCGCAACTGTTGAAGAAAACACGTTTTTTCGGTAGTTGTCTTGACTTCTATTAGGCATATTTAATGAGTACGTTGGTAATTAATAAGGCTTTTTTTGTTTTTTGGTACGACGATACATTACTTACTTCAAAAGTCAAAAGAACGTGTAATTCATACTGCAATACTAAGATTTTCAATATTACTCTAATTTTGGGATATTTCAAGATATTATAAAGTGATTTTTAAAAACCTTTTTTAAGTGAAATAAAATGTCGATGCATTTTGTGAACAATCAAAAACAACATTCTTGAAGAACAAGATATTTTATCTGAAGTTCTTGAATTTTTTTATACTCCGGTAAATCACAACTTTTTGAAAAAACAACTTCAGAAGTAATAAATAGAAAATTAAAATATTTTGGAATTATTCAAGCAAAGCGTAAAAAAAGTGGTAAACAACAGTTTTTCTTTCCATCTTTGCATCTAAATGAAAGGTTACTTTGATAAGTAGAGTTTCAGTAAATGTATTTATTCGTTTGATAAGAATTAGATTGGCAATCGAATGATTTTCTAATCAACCACAACTTTTTCAACGACATTTTATCATTTACATAAAATGCGTTGTTTTTTCAGTTCTTGTTTTTTGTTTTTAACTCTTTATAGACAGAATTATTTTATCGAATCAAAAATATTCAAAGAAATTGTTTACTAGAATTTTTCCAGTCTTCTTAAAAAATACTGGAAATCTATTGAAATTAGTATGCTAGAGCATCGGATTCTAGAAATCTATATAGAAATCTACTAATGAATGAGAAACCTTTTAAAAAACTACAAACTTAAAATCGTTGTGAATTTCAGTACTTGAGAATCGAATTCTAGAAATAAGTAAAATAAATCCTGAAATTCAAAGAAGTCTATAAAAATTCTGAAAAATACGACAAAATTCAATGAGTAGGTAGCATTAAATACGAAAATCTCAGAAATTCTTGAAATACTCCTAAATATATTTCTTTTGGGATAGATTCATTTTCAATCTTTAACGATATAGTTTCAATAATAATTACAAGATTTTTTAATTTTACAAATTTTCGAGTTTCAAAATTATATAAATTTTGGAGTCCAGAGTCTTACATTTTTTATATACGTATTCAAAGTAATGTAATTTCATATGTGTTATTTTTAAGTCACTGAGACAAGAATTTCAATTTTTTTCTATTATTGTTTTTTTTATTATGTTTCCTCATTATTAATATAACTCCACGAGTTTTCTCATATTACATATTTCTATAAAACTTTATGAAATTTGGTCCTCTTGGAATCAAAGTTTTCTACAATTTTTCTAATTTTTATAGGTTTTTAGAAAAATAATATCGAGACAGATTTTGTCAAAAAACCCCACCTCAACATTTTTTCTCCTCAAAACCGTTCTTCTCTGTATTGAAATTTTAAACGATGCATTTTTTTGAATTTTCTCGAATACTCGAATTTATTATTAAAGTTTTTGAGTTAAATGTATTTTGAATAATGTATAGCAAAAGTAATAAGGAATTGTTTAAATTCGTATCTTAAGTAATAAGATTCTATTTTCGAGTTTTCGGATACAATAAATGTACATAAATATCATCGATAGAGAAAAATATAGATAGATTTTGCACATTATGAATATGCAAAAAATCTAAAAATACGACAAAATTCAATGAAAAAGATAACATAAAATACGAAAATCTCATAAATTCTTGAAATACTCATAAATATATTTCTTTCGAGATAGATTCGTTTTAATCTTTGACGATGTAGTTTCAATACTAAAAACAAGATTTTTCAATTTTACAAATTTTTGAGTTTCAAAATTATATAAATTTTGGAGTCCAGAGTCTTACATTTTTTATATACGTATTCAAAGTAATGTAATTTCATTTGTGTTATTTTTAAGTCACTGATACAAGAATTTTAATTTTTTTCTATTACTGTTTTTTTTATGTTTCCTCATTATTAATATAACTTAACGAGTTTTCCGATATTATAAATGTCTATAAAGCTTTATGAAACTTGATCCTCTTGAAATCAACGTCTTCTAGAATTTTTCTAATTTTTATAGGTTTTTAGAAAAATAATATCGTGACAGATTTTGTCAAAAAACCCCTCTTGAAAATTTTCTCTCCTCAAAACCGTTCTTCTCTGTATTGAAATTTTAAACCATGCATTTCTTGGAATTTTTTTGAATACTGGAAATTATTGTAAATTTTTTTGAGTTAAATGTATTTTGAATCATGTAGCAAAAGTAGTAAGGAATTGTTTTTAATTCGTATATTAAGGAGTAGAGTACATTTTGTGAGTTTATGAATGCAATAAATTTACATAAATGTAATAAATATATATAAATATATACTGCACATCATTAATATGCAAAAAATTTACATAAATTAATTTATTTTAGCAAATTTTTCAGTTTCTACTTTTTTCCAATTCATCATGCTCAAGTTGAAAGTTCGTATCTCATCTCAAAATTTTTCAAAAATATCAGTTTCCAAATTTTTCGATATTTGTTACAAATTGATTATCTTCGAATGTACGAACAATTTTTGAGTCAGTGCCTTTCAAAACTTAAAATTTCATCAAATTCTCATGTTTTCATTGAAACTTCAATCCTTCATTCGCTTTTTTAAATAAAAAATACAAGTTTTCAAGTTACATGATACTTGGAATTCGCTGGTTATTGTAAACAATCAAGCAAAAATTTCGCTTGATTGTTCCAAAAATTGAGGGAGGGTACTGAAAAGGGGTATATTAAGGTGCAATGGCCGACCTAATTGAGGTCACGTTGGTTTTTCCCTCATTACGCGTGACGCTGGGCACACACGTCGACGTAATCTCGTGATTCCTGCATGAATAAAGGCCTTGATTGGCCGCGGAGCATAATACGCGCGCTTCGTGCGCCTCGTTTTGATTTCGCCGACTCCCACGCGCGAAAGACAAATGCGCGCGCCCATGTAAATGCGGCGCACGTGTGTACAAAGAGAGAGGGAGAGAGAGAGGGCACGGCACGCTCTCTAATTCGGTTATTCGACAAATTCGGATTGTTAATCGCGCGCGAGCGCCGTCCGCAGTTGATGAAGCTTATTTTGCGGCAAAATAGAAAACCGCGCCCCGCATGCCGCGGCTTTCGCCAACAAAGACTCAGCGAAACCTCGACCGCGCCGCCCAGTAATCACTTTCAACGCTGGGCCGACGCGCCAGAAATGACGAACGTCGTTACACTCCTCGGGATTTTCATGTTGCGGTCAAATGGAATGTGGTTCCGGTTAATTTCCTTGTTTTATTTGTTGAGGAAATTGCGTTTTTATGCGAGTGTGCTTCTTGATGAGTGGCATTGAGATGAAGAAACGTGATCAAAAGGGATGGGAATCGAAACGAAAAAATTGGTATCAGCTTATCTGATATTCAATATCGATGTACTGATGTGTTGCATGGAGTTTAATGGATTTTTCAGAAAAAAGGTTGTGTGTGTATTTATAGTGCTTTCAATATTTTTCCTACTTTTTCGTGCAATTTAAAAGATTTTCTGGTATTTTTATGGTTTTGTACAAAGATATCTAGAATTTTATCTCATAAGATTCGGAGTTTGAAAAATTAATGGTAATTTCACAGATATTTGAGTGAATAATATGTACCTAGATTTTGAGTATTTTTCAAATTTTGCGTACTTGTCACTATTCATAAAATGTAGGATTTTGTGGTATTTCGATAGATTTTCAGAATTTTATGATGTAGAATTCGAAGCTTAATAAATTTTTTACATTCGAATTAACTTTTCAAAAACATGTATACTTTGAGATCTGAGGTTCTTTGAATATTTTTCGTTTTTCTTATTAGTATTCTTACGATTTGTATGATTTTCGTGTATTTCTGTAAATTTGAATATAAATTCCTAGAATGGATTGCTCTTAGAGTCAGATATTAATTGATTTTCGGAGTTTTTATAGTTTTTGAGAAAATTCAACCAGGATGTTCGATTATCTAAAAAAATTTCTACAACTTTCGTTATTATTTTTTTTTATTTATATTTATTAAACTTTGTAAGATTTTCTACCAGATTTAGAAATTTTCGTTCTATTTCTATAAATTTCTCAAATTCAATCAATTCAATCAAAGATTTTCTAGTATTTTCATGATTTTGTACAAAGATATCTAGAATTTTATCTCATAAGATTCAGAGTTTGAAAAATTCAGAGTAATTTTATAGATTTTTGAGTGAATAATATGTACCTAGATTTTGAGCATTTTACAAATTTTTCGTACTTTTTACTATTCATAAAATGTAGGACTTTATGGTATTTTGATAAATTTAATAAAATTTAATTATATAGAATTCGAAGCTTAATAAGTTTTGTACATTCAAATAAATTTTTCAAAAACCAGTATCCTTAGAGACCAAAAGTACTTTGAGTATTTTTCGTATTTCTTATATGTATTTTTACGATTTGTAGGATTTTCATGTATGTCTGTAAATTTTTATGGAAATTCCTAGAATTGGATGCTCTTAGAGTCAGATATTAATTTTTTGTCGGAGTTTCTATAGATTTTGAGAAAATTCAACCAGCAAGTACGAATATGTAAAAATATTTCTATCATTTTCGGTATTATGTATTTATTTTATGTTTATTAAACTTTGTAATGTTTCTTGCAGGTTTAAAAATTTTCCTTGTATTTCTATAGATTTCAATACAGATTTTTTAAATTCAATCAATTCAATCAAAGGTTTTTTATCAGGTTGTCGGAAAAGTTCGTAGAGAAATCGATAGACATTTTATTGTTTTTATTTTCTTTATTAAAGTTTATTTTCAATTTATAATATCATCACCATTAGTACTTATTACAGTGCTCCATCTATTAGGGAGGTCGTTGACACCTTTAGCCCAAAACTTTAGTGGTTTAGAATTGAAAAAGAAAGTCA